>PVHY01005268.1:0-84776 GCA_004024945.1 Uropsilus gracilis
GATGAAAAAGATGTGGTACATATACACAATGGAGTATTACTCATCAATTAAAAATGACAAATTTGATGAATTTATGGAAACCTGGATGTACCTAGAAGAAATCATTCTAGCAGAAACGAGTCAGATAGAAAGGGACAGAAACCAAATGGTTTCACTAATATATGGTCAACCAAATGAAACTGCACAAGGGGAGAATGAGGACCAGCTGGAGCGGGTGGGAAGGGGATGTGGTGGGTGACCCCCAGGGACTGAAATGATGTGACATATATATAAATAAAAAAATTATTAAAAAAAAAGAAGCAAAAGAACAACTACTAGAACAATTTTCTGACCATTTAAATTCTGGATGGAACTAGGGGTCCTCACCTTGTTTATACATATGTAAAACCAGCAATATAGAGGTACCTAGAATCTAATATTTTACACCTAAGTTGTTGTCTGTAGATGGATATTGTTAATAAAATAGGAAAGATTAGCTGTTACATTACAGGATTGAGGGATTTTAAACTATGCCTTATGTCCAGTAATTGGAGCAAGTGCTTGGATGTGCTATTTGACCTTGTTAATCCCTGCCACTCTCTACTACCTCTGGCTAATTTTCCAGTACTTGGGATTTCTATAATTTCCCAGAAATGGATGATTTATTCCCACCCCCGGGTTGTTTAAAACTCTCCTCTTTGCCAGCCACTCATGGAACAACTGTCAGGTTTTGATGATTTCCATGCATTTCTTATGAGGTGAATCTGCACTTTAGAGACTCCCAAACACTTGTATAACTGGCAGCAGATGAGTGCCACAGCAGGGAATGGACACCAATAAAGGGAAATTGCCTGGATGATACACTCCATGAGAACAAGTGAGGAAAGAAGTATTTGAGTTGAGTCTGGCCTGAGAAGATAAAAGTCACAAAAAAGTAGCATGGAGAGGGATACCATTCTGAGCGTTGGTCCTAGAGGGGTATGGGCTGCAGTCTCTGAGTGAGCTGCAGCCTGGAAGGAATGCAGTCAGGAACTTGGCCATCCCGACAAGGGGAAGAAGTTATGAGAAACCTAAGTGTGGGCCTTTGGTTCAGAAACTGGAATTTGGACTTCTGATGAGAGGATAGCTTGTTGGAAAACTTGGATTCTTTGTAGGCTAAAGAAACTTGGAATCCGTGTACACTAGAAAACTTGAACCTGGAAAACTTGGAATCTGTGTACCTCTGATGAGAGGATAGCTTGCCATTGCTATAGCTTGGTATTTGTGTAAATACCTGCCTCAGGTTTGGAGTGGTGAGAAGATGCCATCTGTAAATACTTGTTTCGGTCTGCAATGGTGAGAAGGCACCATCTTGGAAGAGCTTTAGGACTTTGAAACTGGACCGTAATGGGGGTAAGATAGCTGGCCACTTGTGATCTCAGTGGCTCTCGGAAGTCTCTCTTTGTTTGTAAATAAACCTTGTTATTGCTGTTTTGAGTAGTCTTTCAATTGTGTGCACAGATGGAAGAACCCAGAGAGTGCCAAGTTTAGCTATTGGCTTCTGCCCTGCTTAGTTTCAATCCCTATTTGTATTTCTCAATTGTATTTAACATCATGTCTGAACCCAATACCAAAATGAATGAAACCAAATTCCTAGTAATGTGTTCTAAAATGAAATAAAGCAAAAACCAGAACTCCCAGTTTTAAACTAGTCATTTTATATGGTGGTGATGGCATTTCTGGGGAAAAAAATGTTGTAGAGATGGAAGACTTTTGTCCTTACATTTGAACCAAGTCACTTTGTTTTGTAATTGACTAGTGAAACTAGTAAAACTAGGGTATAGATCTCAGCATTGTAAAAAGTTACCATTAGCAACTGATTTTTTCCCCATTTTCTTACACTAGCTCAAAAACCTTTTTCTAATTATTGTGACATCAGATACACACACACATACACAAATCCCAGCAGGATTCCTAAGTATGCCATGATTATGTCTTTTCACCCTTCTTCCTGTATTTTAAGATGATGGCACTATGGAACCTCTCTTAGACCACACTATCACACATGTAATCATGCTCTTGTTTTGAAACAGCTGCTCTCCAAACTTGTTAAGGAAGTGGGGCTAATACTATCAACTTTCCTCAGAAAGTGAAAAACACTTTACAATGGAGATTCCACATAGCATTAAGCATCTGGAAAAAGTATTTGTCTTCCAAATACACTCGAGATAAAGAAAACATCGCTACGATATCGCCCCTGAACCATTTTTACTTAGTGCTTTGGAGGAGCACTGAGTAATATTGCAGAATTCTCTTCCTGAAGAGTGATGGCAAAACCACAGATGTTGGGGTCATCACCACTGGAAGGGGTGGTGGTGTGGGAAGTAAGGGCAAGAGTGAGAAAGTCAACTACTTTCTTTTCTCTGATGGACTAGTTATCGGCTTTGGGAACAATGTTGTTCTTTCCCTATTTGTATTTTTTTTTTTGTTAATCATTTTTTCTTTACATATTCAGCATATAGGTGTATATATTACATCATTGCATTTTCCAGGGTTCTTCTTCCACTCCATCATCCGTGAGCCCTCATCTTGAACTTCTTGTGCTCCTTTCTTCCCCTACTCTTCCCTCCACCCACTCTCTAGCAGCCTGCCCCAGCTCCACTGTCAGCTTATTTTTTTTTCTGTCCTTTTGTTTGTTATTCCTACATGCCATCTATAGGTGAGATCAAATGGTTTCTGTCTTTTTCTTTCTGAGTTATTTATGCTTTCTTATTTATTTATGTGATAACATGGTCCATCCATGTTATCACAAATGCCTCATATTTGTCAGTTATGGTTGCAGATTAATATTATATTGTGTAAATATACCACATATTTTTCAACCATACATCAGTTTTGGGGCAGGCATTTGGGTTGTTTTCATATCCCAGTAATTGTAAATAGTGCTGCAATAAAGATTGCAGCAATAAACCGAGTGTAGGTGTCCTTTTGAATTAATGTTTTTGTATCCTTTGGGTAGATTCCCAGTAGTGGGAACACTAGATTGAATGGTAGTTCCACTTTCAGTAGCTTGACAGTCCTCCACACAGCCTTCCTTATCTGTATTTTCTTGCTGCTACTTGGTGATTCTTTGAATAATCTGGTCTCTACTTGGTCTAATGTTAGAAAAGACTTGAGAAAGTTACCACTTAGGGCAAAAATGGGAGAGAAAAAAGTGAAACTGAAAACCAGGATGAATTTGAATTGGTTGCTCATGTCCTCTGTTAGGATCTATCAAAATCAGGAACAATTCTAGACTGATCTAGATACAGATACTTGTATATGTGTACACATGTGCACACATGTGCACATACATGCCCATATGTACACACACACTACTAAGTTGTAAGCTCTAGCAGAGCAGGGAATAAATATATTTTATTCACCATTAACTATTGGAATCTGAAGTAGGTAGGCAGTACATAAGTATTAAGAGAATGAATAAACAGTTGGTCCAATATATTGGTTTAATGCACATATAATTTTAATATGATGTAAAAGAGAATTTCAATTTGTATTTTTTTAATGGAAGCATTTTCAGTTTAGAATATGGTATAAGATTTAGAGATATAGGCTCACAACTCTTGAGGTATATGTTATCACACCACACCCACCAAAAAGGCCCCCATGACCCTCCATAATATTGGGCCTTCGCCCTCTCTTTCCTCCCCAACTCTGGTTGCCTCAATTCTACAGTCAGCTTTTTAAAGTTTGCTTTGGCTAAGTTTTTCTGTTCCTTTGTTTCATTTTTCTATATTCCACATATGAATGAAATAATGGTATATTAATAATTGCAACTTTTAAAACATGTCTTACTCAGTAAGAATTAGGAGAATTTCCTGTTATCTGATGTTGGGTATCTTGTAAACTGATATCCAACAGTTTTCATGTTTGAGCTGAAAATTTTCCAAAAGGAACTTAAAAATTTTAATATTTAATAATCAATGATAATTTTCATATATGACCTCCTATTAATTGTTGTGAGTCATAAGTATGAGTTGCATTTATATATTTATTATCTAGGACAATTTATAGGCAAACTAAGGAATTAAAATGATAGAAGAGCAAATTAGTGGAGATTGTGCTAAATGTAAGACCTATGACTAAAATAACTATTTTCTTATGTCACAAAGTAGAAATAGATTTTTCAGTTTAGAGCAAATATTTCCTTGTTGATAGTTTCATAATCTGGAATTCATATTTTCATTTTACTATGGGAAAAGAATCTAAGAAATATAAAATATTCTACCTTTTATTTGCGTGAGAGTTGAAGAAATCTAAAACTAATTATTAGTCTACTCTTTTAAAAAAACAGGTTATATTTCTGGGTGGTTGACTTATACTTTTGGTCAAGTATGTCAGTAAAATATTGGACAGGCTAGTATTTCCTTCATGTTCATGTCCATGTATTCATGGAAGTGATTCTAAATGCTGGTTTAATGCTTGCCTTTTGGGACCAAATTGTTATTCATGCTTTAGAATTCCATCTGAAATAATCCCTTTTAAACCTAACCATTAATTCAGATCATCAGTTTAGAAAGATTATTTTTTCAGTTCAAGGTGATGTTTTATAAGCCAATGGAGAATCATAGATGCTATTTAAAACTTAGAGCAAATATAAGATGAGAAAAAAAAAGAGTAATATGATTTTTTTCTTATTTGTGTGAAATTGAAATAGATGCCTGAGGTGTAAAAAAGAATTTTTCTTTGCAAACAAATGGATCACCCAATTCAGTTTAAGCAAGTAAATAACACAATTCATGGAAATGTTTACCTTGTGTACAACAAATATATTCTTGAGCTTAAGGGAAGATGTCTTAACATGACTGACGACGTTGAAAAATATTTTTATTAAGATAAAAAGAGTCAGGTTATATTATTAGCTTATGTCATTCTTTATTTTTTTCCAGGTTTAAGAACATTATTGGATGGCCATTATGAGTAAAAGTCTTCTTAGTCTAAATATTAATTATGGTAAATGACTTCAATACTCAGGATGTCAATATAAGTAGAATTTAGTGATTTTTGTGGTTGTACAATGGGGAGCTTTATGCCATGGTTAGAATTTTTGACTCTAGTCAAAAATTGACCATTTGTTTTAGCCAACAAGAAGGCACTTACTTTGGCCATAACTTAATTTTCCTAACAATAACAGTTACCTAACAGTAATTCATTTTTAATAATTCATTGGATGCTTGGAGATGTTGAAAAAAATTTCTACTAAAACAAAGGGTTTTTTAGGCAAAACAGCTACATTTCAAGTAAACAAAAACTTCAGATTGTGTAATAATCTTTCCTCCATTTTGAAGGAAAATGAACATACTTTTAATATCTTTAGTCTAACTTCTCCTTATCATTTGTGGGGTAGAAAGTGGTGTCTAAGTGCCCATGCCCTTAGAAGTCCATTAATTGGGTAAGTACCCACATAAGGAAGAGTAAAAGAAAACTGAACTCACTGAGACTCTAATAGCTTGTATGGAATTGTAGTGGCTTTGACAGCACTGATGTATTAATGAAATGAGTCCATAATTGTCATTGAAATTTTACATAATTCTGAAAAGAAAGATCTATACTCTATCTTCACACTCAAGTAACAATAGGTTTTCAAAACTGTTGATTTTTTTCAGTTTTGAGAACAGGCAGATTTGAAGACCCCATCCAACCATCCATCATTATTTTTACTTTTGTCCTAAAATTATCCCTTTCAAAAAGAATTAAAATAAATGATAACAGATTTAAATAGTCAAATGAACTTTAAAAGCATGTTATTTGAATTTTGGAATAAGTAATTTCCTTATTTTCTATTGGTTTACATTCATTTTATGCTGCACTGGGGAAGAGTTGCTTTTGAAACTTTTTCTACAGTAGTTGCTATTGACTATTGACATTTTTTATATAAATTTCACAACATTGTAATCCCAGGGGTTTACCCCCTCCCACCCTCCCCTCCATTCCCCATTCAAAGTTGTGCACTTCAGTTTGATGCTTAGCTTGTTTTGACTTTTCCTAAAGACTATTGTTTATTTTTTCACTATATCCCATATATTAGTGAAGCCATTTGGTTTCTGTCTTTTTCTTTCTGACTTGTTTCTGCTAATATGATTTCTTCTAAGTACATCCATGTTGTTATAAAATCGTCAGTTTTGTCATTTTTAATTGGTGAGTAATATTCCATTGTGTATATGTGCCACATTTTTTTTCATTCAGTCATCTGTTTTGGGGCATTTAGGTTGCTTCCATGACCTTGCAATTATAAATTGTGCTGCAGTAAACATCCGAGCACAGGTGTCCCTTTGTACCCACACTGAGGTCTCTTTGGGTAGATTCTCAAGAGAGCAATTGCTGGGTCAAATGGTAGTTCCATTTTCATTAACTGAGTGTCCTCCACACAGCTTTCCATAGTGGTTGGACTAGTTTACATTCCCACCAGCAGTGTAGTAGTGTTCCTTTTTCTCCACATCCTCTCTAGCAATTCTTGTTGCCCGTTCTTTGGACGTGGGCCATTCTTACTGGTGTAAGGTGGTATCTCATTGTGGTTTTGATTTGCATTTCCCTTGTTACTAGCAACGTTGAGCAATTTTTCATGTGCCTGTTGGCCATTTGTATTTCCTCTTTGGAGAAGTGTGTTTTTAGTTCTTCTCCCCATTTTTTGATTGGGCTTTTGGTTTTGTTTTTGTTTAGTTGTGTGAGTTCCTTGTGGATCTTCATTACTAAACCCTTGTCACTCATGTGAAGGGAAAAAATATTTTCCCATTCGGTTGGGTATCTTTTAGTTTTTTCTGTTGTCTCTTTTGCTGTACAGAAGCTTTTTAGTTTGATGAAGTCCCATCTGTTTATGTTTTCCTTCAATTTTTTGCCTTCTGTAGATGTTTCTAGAAAGGGATTTCTCAACTGAAATTCGTGGAGAGTTTTGCCCAAGTTTTCCTCTATGTATGCTATGGTTTCAGGTCTGACCACTAAGTCTCTTATCCATTTTGAGTTGATTTTTGTACATGGAATAAGGGAGTTTTCTTGGTCCATTTTTATGCATATCTTAGTCCAATTTTCCCAGCACCATTTATTGAAGAGGCTATCCTTGTTCCAAGGTACGTTTTTCACTTCTTTGTCGAAGATTAGTTGACTATATATGTGTGGTTTTATTTCAGGGCACTCAATTCTGTTCCATTGGTCTGACTGTTTTTGTACCAATACCATGCTGTTTTAATTATTATTTTGCAGTATAGTCTAAGGTTTGGAATTGTAATACCGCCATTCTCTTTTTTTCTGGTCAGGAGGCTTTTTGCCATCCCATTTACCATTGCACCAAAAAAATTAAATACTTGGGAATAAACCTAACAAAAAACGTGAAAGATTTATACAAAGAAAATTTTAGAACACTCCTAAAAGAGATAGAAGAAGACATAAGGAAATGGAAAGACATCCCCTATTCTTGGATTGGAAGAATTAATATTATCAAAATGACCATCCTACCAAAGGCAATCTACAGATTCAATGCAATCCCAATAAAAATCCCAATGACATTTTTTAAAGAGATAGAACAAAAATTACTGAAATTCATATGGAATAACAAAAGACCTCGAATATTGACATATTTAAACAGAGAATGAGATGATAATAGACTATCCAATTAAATCTACAAAACATTCTAAATATCTTATTTTGTATCTTTTGTATTTTTTATATATTCAATAGCAGCTGCTCTGGTTCAAACTATTCGGAGCCTGGATTTTCTGTGCCATTGCTATGACTTTGGTGGACAGAGTCAGTAACACCTAACTATCGCACAGATGGTGGCATAGAGATCATTTCCTGAATATTAGTTTAGGTTTTCTGGTATCAGCAAGAAACTTCAAGGTCTTCAATTTCACATAGTCTTCTGAGGTCACTCTTAAGCCCCCAGACTAGGTCCTCCATGGACTAGCATAGTACCTGTCATGCAGTGGCCAGTTGCTTAACCAGATTGAATGTAAACTATGGTATCACTAACCAGAGGGAGGGGACTCCTGTTAGTAAGGATACCATGAATTGCCAAAATAATATATAAATGGCATGCTCCATGGGGAATAGAACCCCCACAATCATATCTGCAGGCTGTTATGCTAATTACAAAAGGAGCAGATCTTCTCTTGAGTGCTTATTTGGAGGTTCTAGCAGGGGAGCACAGCTACTCGTATACCCTCGACCGAAGAACGCTCTGTCTCTATTGGGGGAAGGCTGTCCTCTTCGACCGAGCACGCAGCTTCAGGGGGGATGCACATGGAGCGGTGAGGGAGGAAGGGGACACCCGCCTAGCCAGCCAGATCAGCCGAATCAACCCTGGCAATCAATGGGGTGACAGATATCGCAGCCAGATCACCCTCACATCCAGCAGACCTTCTCCTGACACCCAGATTTATTCATGTATAGATAGATGGGAAGACAAGTTCTCTGTCCCATAACCCAGTTTCATTTATTACAAGCATTGGAACAATGCATTCTGTGGGTGGTGGAACTCCAGTGGAGAGAGAACCGTGAGTTCATATCTTGAGCAAGAAAGTATGATGAAGAAGGGCAGCATTGCAAGCCAGTTGAGTTTTTTGACACTAAAGCAGTGTGCTGGAATCTCAACTTACAATGTAAGTTGTAACTTGGTGATCCTTCTCTTTGTGATTTGCTAGTTTGTGTTAAGTTCATTAGTCTCTTTCCTGTGGCAGTGTTCTTTCATTGGGTGAGGGAGTGTGTTCTTGGGACCAGGTGAACCATGCTGGTAGGTTTCAGTGATAACCTTGCGCCAGGCAATCAAACTATATTTCTTTGTAGTCTGTCCATGTTTTCTCATTGCAGGCTGTCATCTCCCTTCTCCTTTGTCTTGGTAATTGATGACTAGATGTCCCTAATTTCATTTTAGATTCAAGTTATTTGACATTAGCAATGTGGAAAAGATTCTAAGAAATGTAAAAAGAAAAAAACATAATAGAAAAACTTCCATACCAAAGCCTTTGCTATCTCCCCATCACCTTATATATAAGGTAAGAGGTATGATACACTGTGAGTTAGCAAACAAACATGGAAACTCTAATGGTAATCCAAACTATTTGCACGTGAAAAGTTCACTCTAGGGCCAAGAGAATTTCCACTCTACATAATTTCAAATAACATATTTAGTTGAAAGAATTTAAATTTGAAGAACACTTTGTACTATTCAAGGGTAGTCACATGTCTTAGCATCCCAACACTCACCCCTCAAGTGGAGTGATGTTTTCATGCCTTATGTTGCACAGAGGCAGTAAGGGACTGGCTACATGGAGGATCATGGTCTTGATTTCAAGAAAGAATTTTGCAGAGTCAGGAAGGAAGCTATCCATTCTGAACATGAATGTGGCTGTGTAGTAAAGATGTTATTTAGGAAGTGGTGTCTCCTATGGATAGTCTGCTATTGACAGAACCAGGTTTTGAATCAAGAATTCACAATCCCTAAAGGGGATAAAGAAAATAATCTTACTCTTTTTCACACATTCTACTTGATATATTAGTATAATGTGAAAAGTATATCATCATGGTGGACCTGTCTTTATTTTTCATCAAATATAGTAATGAATAGCATTCAAAATGGTAATATTTTCAGCAGCAATATTATTACCATTTATTTTAAAAAAACTTTGTTAGAATAGTATCAGAAGCTTCTAATTACTTTTTTTAAACAGCTAATTCTTTTTGTCCCCTAAAGTAGAACTGAATACCAGGAATAAGACTATTATAAATGTATTCTAATATTAGTAGCTAAGAAAGTCACACATTTGAAGATATTTTCAAATGATTTTCACTTAATGACTTCCAGTGGGACATTCATTCCTAATAAAATTAGCAACATTTTGAGGTTCTTTCCTGCTGATTTCAAGTTTTGATTGAAAGTATTCATTAATTCTTTCACTAGAAAATACTGCTATCCCTCAGAAAGAATTCCCTGTTGAAAAGACCTTAGTGCCATGGAGAAGATTCTTCAGTATGAGTTCCTTTCCAAACTGAGACTGAGATTACTTGAGAGAAATGTTCCAGTGTCCAGTGGTAAAGAATACACTGGATTTTCATCATTGTTATTCTAATCTGAAGTAGAGAAACTGAGTACACATAATATTCAAGTCATTTTACAGTTTCCCACTAATTGATATGTTTATCAATTATGGTTACTTAGTACATTAGTAATGGATGTATCAATAAGTATAATTATGTTATAAATATATATCACCTATATAATAAAATAATTATTTACTATATATGTATATTGAACACTAGAATAGCTTTTTAGTAACTTAATTACTTTGATTCATAGCATTAAATCAAGTTCAAAACTCAGCTGCAGACAAATGAAATGATATGAGGCAGACTATGATGTACAGTCCCTGCATTTCCCAAATGAAACTGCCTCTGCCTCTTTTTTATCTTGCAAAGGCACTGCAGAAGACCCAGGAGAACAACATCTGTACCAAAATGTGCACTTAATTCAATTGTAGGTTTGGCTCTAGAGAACTTTCAAATTTAGTTATGATACACACAGACACACACACCCACCATAATCTTTTCTCTGAATTTTCAGCAGCTATCCATGTGCCCATCAATGCTCCTCTGACATTTTCTATGGCCAGTATCTTTTCCTTCTATTCTAGCCTGAATTAATCTCATGAAGACTTTTCAAGGACTTTATCCTCAAACCTCCCCTGAGATAACCCAGGACTGAGTATCTGTTATGAAGAAGCAATTTGCTTCACCTTTCTTGTGGAGCAATTTTACAGCATTATTGGTAATGAGAAGGGGGAGTTTAATTAAGAAAAAAATGTTAGGATCACATTTGCAAATGCTTCCCTAAAATACAACCAGACACAGTTGCTAATAATGCTCTTTTTCATAGGACTCATTCTATACCCAATGACTCTTAGAATCAATAGCTAGTTAATTAATGACTTAATTAAAGCTAAAGTGAGCACAAGTCCTGAGAAAGAACAGCATTATTGTCAAGTCACCTTGCCAGGCCCTGCTTCTGTACTTGTTTAGCTGTAAACTTCACAGGTGGATCATTTTCATGTCCAACTATTCACATGCACATATGATTCCAGTTTTTGAAAATAGTATAGTTACTTGTAGATTTTTCTCTATCTTAACTCTAAAGGAACCCAGAGTAGAATTTCCTGCATGGCTAATATCCCAGACAATCCCACTACTGCTGCCTTTAATAGTGCCTTCCTCCAGGAAATGTCCATATCTCTCATCTGCCCTCATTCCTTTGTCTCTAACCACTATCCAGTCTCAACTGCTTGGTTTTCTGGTAGTTCCAGTGGGACCTCAGTTCCTGTGTGCTGTATGTCTTCTTTGGAAATAGACAAGAGTTGCCCTCAAGTAGAGGGAGAAGAATATGCAAGGTTTCCAGATAGCGTTAACTCTTCTAGAAGAACTGCTTCCCTCCACTAGCACTACCTAATACCACCATGTTTCCTTCAGAAGGATCTAACAAGGAATGTTAGGGGAAAGATGATGATGGGAAAAAGTAATAGAGAAATAACCAAAATAATCTTTGGCCCAAAAAAGAACATCACAGTAACCAGAATAACTGTGAAGACACTCTGTTATACTCCATACTCAAGTTGGAAAATTGCTTTACTTTCCAGAGATACCTCTTTTGAAGGAAGTTAGGCAAAGTGCAATATTGAGAGGAGAATGACAAGAACAACAACAAGATTCTAAACTCTATCATCTAAGAAAGGAAAATAGGATGTTTATTGTAGAGATAGATAGGTGTGGCTGGTGAGGTAGTAGAGGTCCAGTTACTTTTAAATAATTTCATGGAATATCAGGTTAAAGAGGAATGGATTTGCTCTGGGTGAACCTAAGGACTCATAAACAGTTAGCTCTTTTGAGAGTGCCAAGTCCCTGAGGCATATGGCAGAGTTGAGCATTTGAAAATAATGCTGTGATCTAACTGTTCCAGAACACTGTAGTAGATGAGAGGGACATGAGAGTCAGTGGACAAACGTCGCGCACCTGTGTGTGTGCATGTTGGTAGTTATGGGCTGTTCTTAAATTTGGGAAGCACTAGTTTGAAATCAGGGAAATAAGGTTTTATTTCTTCTTTTTTTAAGTTTACATATATATATGTGTGTGTGTATATATATATATATATGGGATCTAAAGCAGTTTTCATTTTCCTTAAGTTTACATATATATTTGGGGTACACAGCATGCATATATATGTGTATATATATATATGTGTGTGTGTGCTGTATATTCCATATATGTATATATTTATGTTGTATACCCCAAAGTTCTCCCAGCACCATGTTACCTGTGAACTGTCTTCCTGATCTCTTGTGGTCATCCTTTCCCCTCCCTCGCTGTATTCTTCTGTTGTCAGTTTTAACTTTTTCTTGTCTTTTTGCCTGTTTGCCCTATGTCCCCATATAAGTGAGACCATCCAGTATTTATCTTTTACTTCCTGACTTATTTCCACTAGCATGATTCCTTCTAGCTCCATCAGTGTTGCTGCCAGTGACATAAATTTGTCTTTTTGATTGCTGAATAATAATCTATCATGTAACTATACCACAACCTTTTGATCCATTCATCTGCTTTGAGGCATTTGGGTTGTTTCCAAATCCTGGTTGCAATAGCATTGTAAATCGTGCTGCAATAAACGTTGGAGTACAGGTTTCTTTTCAGTGTTTTTGTAGCCTATGGGTAGATTCCCAGAAGTGGAAGTGCTGGATCCAATGATAGTTCCCTTTTTAACAGTTTAAGGGTCCTCCACACAGCTTTCCATATCGGCTGTACCACATTTCCACCAGCAATGTGGCAGTGTTACCTTTCCTCTACATCCTTTCCAGCACTTGTTGTTGCATGTTTTTTTAATATATAGGTCTAGGTCATTCTTACCGGTATAAGGTGGAATCTCATTGTGATTTTGAGTTGCATTTTCCTCATTATAGTGATGTTGATAGGCATGGTGGCTCGTGCCCGTAAGCTTCAACCTATGAAGCGGCCAGAGCTAGGATCGTGGTTCGAATCCCACCTGGGCCCCGTAGTGAGATCTAGTCCCCCTAAAATAGCTGGGTGTGGTGGCTCGCACCTGTAATCCCAGCTATCTGGGAAGCTGAGGCTGGGGATTGCTTGAGTCTGTGGTACCCCGGGCAACAAGAGCCTGCGGTTCCATAGGCAATATATATATATATATATATATATATATATATATATATATATATATATATATATATAGTGATGTTGAGCAGGGAATAAAGCTTTAACTAATTTCAGTAGAATCTCAATTTATCTAATATTATAATATGCTTACCAGGCTTTTATGTATACTCTGAAGACCAAAAGCTTCGATATTCTTAAATTTATTTTATAAGGGAGCATTTATTTGCTTTAAAAATAACAATATTTCATGAAGTATTGTTCTGTGGTTTAAGGAATATTTTTATAGAAAATGTCATCATTCTTCATAAGCATATTAAGGACACTTTCACACATAATATCCTTTGACTCTTTCTGAATGTGACAAGGAGGAAATATCCAAGGAAGAGAGAGGATGTGTTAATGAATAAGATACACACATGGTTTGGCAATATTTACTGTATTGTTATATTCCTAGGAATTTTCTCTGTGGTCAAAGAATGCTGAGGTGGACCATTTAAGAAATATCAGGTAATGTGATTTCCCAAAGTAATAATTACCTGACAGCAAAATGGAAAACAATCTTCTCAGACTAATTGACTTAAAATTTTGCACTCTTTTGCTGTTATTAAAAGATTTTGACTTTGTAAATTCACTGTCAGGAAAAAAATGATAGAATTAACAGCATAATGGATGCCTTTCTCTTACATAACAAATGGCATATTCCTCTACTCTTTGGACCTGAAATTGTCACTGATTTAAGAGAAAAAGGCCAAAGAATTCACCCCTGATAATTATGCATGATTACATGGGCTCACAGCCACATGAACACATCAGTACCTAAGCTATTATGATCAAATTAAATTCTGTTAGTGCTCATTTTGCCTGTTAGCAGAATGGAGTGAATATGAATATCTGAATTTGGCTTTTATTTTAAACTAAACATTGGGTTTGGATGCTATAGCTACACTCATCTTTGAAAGAAGCATGTCAGGAATATGATGTTGTGCAAAGTACTCTACACAGAAAACCATGACAATGTGATAAATGTGATACATATCCAACCTCACTCTACCACCTCCCCGAGCTTCTGCTGGACAATTTGAACTGGAAAAAATTCCCATTTGAAAAACCATGGCCAATATTTTCTTAAGATGTAGGGTAGCTCTTTTGAAGCTCTGAAACATTTATAGCCTAATGATTTTATAAGGAAGTTCTAAAAGATGATTGAGGCAAAATTATGTCATCAGAGTTTCTATGTTGTCTTGTTTGGGTGATATTCTTGCTTTCTCAGGGGGAAATAGAGGTACTTGCATCGGTCTGTACAACACTTAACACTAAGCACATGTGTGGTTTACTTCAGGTGATACCCTCCTGCACCCCTGACCACCCTCAAGCCAGCATAAGAGCAACCTCATTACTGCCAACATCTGCTTGCATCTGTGACTGGAGATATGGTTTTAATCTCTTTAACTCATTAAAGTTGCCCAAGGCCACTTTTCTTTCCTACTGAGAGTAAGGAGAACATCTACTGATCACAGAATTTCCTGTCATCTGCATCAGAGATGAGAAGGTTGTGTTTCCCAAGAGGGAAACTGAGATACTGAGATTTGTGTGTAAACATTTTATTCCATAGTTTTCTTGGAATCAACAGCTGTGGAAGAATGAAGGAAACAGAACTAGGTAGAAGACGACTTCGGACTGTGATCAGTCACAACAAAAGCTTTAGCCAAGTCTGCAGAAAGCCCAGGAGCTGGAATGTACTTCTAGAATTGTCCCACATGGAGGCAAATGCCTTTATACACTCCTTCTCAAAGATCAGTCATTAAATGCCTCTGTGCACAGAGAGGGTATATGACCTTGAGTGAAATGGCTCCCTTCTGCTGAGAGCAACTCTCAGACAGAAACTCAAATGAGAACTAACAGACAGCAACACTTCTCACAGTTCAGTGCCCTCAGTCGGGAAGCAAGACCTGAGGCGCCAGCCACAGCAGCCAGTACATGTACACAGTGTTATTTGCCTTTAAGTAAACTAAGCTAAGATAGTATGAAGAGAATTAACATTTATTTACTGTGTATTTTGTACTAGACACTACTCTTTAGCATTAAAAATGGAGTAGCACATAGTATTTATTTTTCTCACAGGCATTGTTTTAAATTTTTATATTATTCCACTTAATATTCACACAAATTCACTCATTTTAGTCTCTTTTATGAGTAAGGAAATGGAAGATAGAGCATTTAAATCAATTGCCTAAAATATCACAAGTATAGACAAGAGTGGCAGGATATTTGAATTCACACATTCTCCTCCAGACTCCACACTCCTAACCTCTGTGTTATACCATCTATTGATATTGTATTGCTTTTTCATCTTCCCCAAAAGCTATTATTTATGGACCATTAAAAAGGTATTGGGCCATTATTATCCCCATTTTACAATGAAGAAAATGAGTATCAGGGAGGTTGTGACCTTCCCAAGGTCACATTTATTAATAATTCAAATAGGGATCTCTGTCTAATTCTAAAGCCCTTGCTTTTTCTACTGTTCCTCATCGATATAGTCCATTAAAACTCAATAAATACTCACTTGGCTTATGAGTCCTTGGAGAGTAGTTTTTATTTAGCCTCATGGATTTGTAAGAGTCCATGAAATATTTCCACTGGAACTGGGGTGTGTGCGAAGCAACTTGTTCATGATACTATAAACGGCTTCATGGGCACCTCCATTTTCCAGTCTTTCCATGCAAAGCTATTCAGAGTAATTCACCAATTTCTACTTATAGAATTTCATATAATTCTGGAATTAGTTCTGTAATTAAGGCAACGACCATGTCTGGTTCATCCCTGAATCCTCCCCCAACAACTGCCCCATGATAACTGCTCCATAAGCATTTGTTGAGCGTGTGAGGAAATTAACTTGTTATATATAGAGACCAACAGTTTCCAGGACCTCACCATCAAGGATCTGTTACATGTTCCCTCAAAGAGCCCTTCTCCTCTCAATGGATGTATATTTTATAAATCTTAATTTATTTCCCCATTGTTAAAATTAAAAGCATACAGAAATCCACTAGAATTTTCAATAAACAGTAGGTGTTCAATACAATCAATACAATTTCCCTACCAACAGTCAATGGTTATTTCAGTTCACTCATGTGACCACAGATGATAGGGTGACTGATTTCTGTCATGACTTTCAACATTACTGCCTTTGATACTACTGTGTCCAGGACCCCCAATTTGGGAACCATCAAGAATCAAGAACTAATCTAAGTAGTTCTTGAGATGTTTGTTCTCAACAAAATTAAATGTAGAAATTTCCTTTCAGCACAATTTCTACAATAGCTTTCTCTGCAAATTGAAAAATCTTTCCAAAGAGGAGAAAAGAAAGGCAGATGCTAGCAGCTAGAAATGGTACGCTTTGAATAAAGCAAATTGCTTCTGAGCTTTGAGTGCCCAAATTCCCTGAACATTTGTGCTCAGTAATGGGCTATTTGGTACCCAGGAAGAGTCTGTGAGGTGAGAACACTTGATCGCACAGAGAAGTGCTCATTATATTGAGAATCTACCCTTGAAAGAAAATTCATTGTCTGCTTCTTGGCATTCTTAGTTTTATCAATAAACTGAAGGGTCTTTTTGTTTAGAATTTGCAAAGATTTCTTTCTCTCTTGGTTCCTGTAGAAAATTAGTAGACAGAACAGGCCAGCACGGCAGAAGGTCCCCATTGGAGCGCTGACCAAGTTCACATTCTATCTCCTGGCAGGGTTTATGGCTTATTCGGGAACATTGGCTGGAAGTGAATATGATGAGCCTGAGGACATGGTACATTTTATGAACTCTAAACACCATATTTTTCTTGTGGCTTACATCATCTTAACTTAATTGGAAATGGATTTTTAATGGTTTTCCCCCATGCTACAGTAATGACTACTGTTGCTATCATCAAAAGAAATGGATGGCATGTTTCACTTTGATTTGATGGCATTATATTTTGTTAAACAAACAGAAGATCAGTTAAACTAACAAGTTTAACTGTTAAGGCAAGTTAAACTAACATGCCTGACATGGGGAGGAGGTGAGATAGCTCCCTATATTCTTGAGGAATTGAAATTTGTCCTCTTGAAAAGTTATTGCATCTTGGGTAGCAGGGTGAGGAAAAGGGTCAGTCAATCCCAGTGTCAACTCTGTCCTTATTCTAGGACTCTGAGAAAAGTTACAGAAGGGACTGAGTCACTAGAAGCACCATAGCCCTTACACATCAACTATCCCCTCAGCTTTATCATCACCATGTCTATAAGCATGTCTGCTTCAAGTGTTATATTATTCCTAATTTTACAACTGGAGAAAATTGGGACTCAGAGGGTTTGCATAATGTAATACCATAAATAAAACATTGTAGTCAGAAACAGAACAGAAATTTCTTTATTTATTATTAGATAAACATATTTATTTATTATTAGTTAAAATTTTATCTCTTAACTCTAATCCAGCTGATATGATAGTGTGTTTGTGTTTTGTATTTTAATAAAACTCTCACTTCTACTACACGTTATGTAGCAGGAGAGTGAGAGTTGTATTGATTTCTGATTAGCATATAGAAGAGTATCTAGCATGTAAGAGATGCTTTAAAAATACCTTTTGAACAGGAATCTTTTATCAATTGGAGTTTGTACTTGATTTGACCAGAATATTTGGGAAAGTCAAAGGGAGAGGAATTCTGTCCTTCTGTGACCACAGATGGAGCAATTCAGGTCAGCTATATTTGGTTATATTTAATTATTTTCTATTTCATACTTAAATAGTTGCAGTAATTTAGTTTTAAGTGTACCTAGTGTTGGACATGGGAAAACTTAGGAGCCTCCTTTTCAAGAAAGTGCTATGGACCATTAGCACTGGGAATTCAACAGTGAGAGGACAGTCCTTGCACTCTGATTATTAGTTGAGGAGACAGATATTGATTAAACACATAAAAATAATTACAATTCTATCTAATACTTTTGAAGAAGTAACATTTAAATTATCAACAGCATGTGTTGGCCAAGTGAAGGGGCAGACAAAATAAGGGGTTTTGGTAAAAGAAATAAAAACAACCAACAACATTTACAAATTTCCAACAGAATCAAGCTGGCTGTGATGAGCAAGACTAATAAGGAGGACCCATACAATTCTGTGAGGTAAATGCTGATTGGAGATGAAATAGAAGAAGCACTAGCCACCTTTATTTAAGGCCTATAGGCCAGTTAAGGGTTTTTATCTTTACCCTAAAATTTCCAGGAAGCGACTGAAGCATTCAGGGTAGGAGACTGACTTGAATTACTAAGTCAAGGTCAGTACACTGAGGGCTTCTGAACTCAGCACTTCCAATTCCTGAATCTTTTCCTATAAATGTTTACAAAGCCACTTCTCAAAGCCGGCACATCAGAAGATTCTACATCTCTCCCGACCTCTTGCTTTTCTCGAGGAGAGAGATTTTCTGATTCTGGCAGCCTTATCTGTTTCTCTTCTAAGAAATCTGTGATCTGTTCAAAGATGCTTTGCTCAAGAGAGTCCCTCAAGCCAGGGAAGGACCTCGAGACTTCACTTTCCAAGTCTGGATTCTGGACTTGCCCTTTTACCAACAATTATTAGATCTACGATGGTAAAAGCATAATGAGTGTATGCTGCAACTGGATGCCTGAGGGAAAAAAAAAGTCCTTTATCCTTCATATATTGTTTCCCCAAATCTTCATCACCTTTCTTGTCCTGATAGCACTAGGACATTCCTATCTCTCCTCTATCTTTTATTGAAATTGTGAAAGTTGGCAAGAAATTCTAAGGCCCTTTTCATATCACAATGGCATAATAACTGGTGTTGCTATCAAAATTCCCTGCTGTCTTTTTTCTTTAGTGCTACACAGTTGTCAGAGCAGGGAATCCCATAGGCTGTCACTACTCATTGGATATTCAGTGGAATGCTATATACAGGGAGTCAGACAATCCTGTAAACATGTTAGATGCACTACTGTGAGCCTCATTATTATCCTCATTTTATAGATAGTAAAACTGAGAATTCAAAATAATAAACTGTTTATAATAAATGCTGCTAATAAGGCTTGAGTAGAAATAGTCTGGAACCAGATTCAGCATCAGTGCTATGACTTTAACTTTCTGTTTATCTTGAAATGATTCTTACAGTCAGTGACGTCTTGCCAGCAAGTCATCTAAGTGCATATTACAAATGTAGACCTAATGAAAAAGAGAGGTTAAGAAGAGGGGGTACTTTTAAAAGACAACATTGCAGTATTTGTGTAATCTTGTTTTCGATACCAGAAACCATTAATTATATAATAGATACTGAAGTATTAACACATAAATCAAAAAGGAATTGGTAATGTCTTTGGACTGCATGCCTTTGCTTAAATATACTTTCTTTCATAATAATATTGAATGTTACTCAGAATCCACTAGCAACTTTTTGGCTATAGAGGTGGAAATAACACTGATGAAATAAAGATTTTTTAGACTCTCATAGCAATATGAAATTTTTTAAGAATTGTGTTATTTACTGAGGGCAGTGCTGGTTTGCAGTACTGTATGTAATTTAAAGGTATAGGATCATACCTCCTCAGATGTATGTTATCACACATGTCTACTTCAAGTGTACCCATAATTCTCCACCATAGTCCATTGGACTCCCTCCCCACTTTGCTTTCCCTCCCACTAGTAACACCAATTCTATAGTCAGATTTTTAGGGTTTGTTATTGGTTTGCCTATTTATGTTATTCATTTTTTAGTTTCTTTATTCTCTTCATATAAAGGAAATCAAACAATATTTGTTTTTCTCCATCTGACTTATTTCACTTAGCATAATGCCCTTCAGTATCATCCATGTTGCTGCAATACGGAAGATATCATCCTTTTCTTTTTTTATAGCTGAGTAGTTTTCTATTATGCAATGTACTACATATGCTTCATCCAGTCATCTGTCTTTGTGCACTTAGGTTGTTCATATAACTTGGCTATTGTAAACAGTGCTGCACTGAATATAGGAATGCATATGTCCCTTCAGATTAGTCTCTTCATCAGAATGAAAAAAAGATTTATTCTTTGTGTAGACACATAGAAGTGGAATTGCTTAATCATCTGTTAGATCTATTTTTACCACTAGAAAAGTCTCCTTACTTTAAACTGGACAAGTTTCTGTGCCTGCCAGTCAAAGGAGGCCCTTAACAATCTGGCTAAATGCATTCTTGTTCCTCCCCTACACCTGTCACTCACCTAATTGTCCCTAATGCTTCCATGACCCCCTACTCTGTAGTCATCTGTCCATCCTAATTATGTAACATGTTCTGTGCTCACATTTTTTTTTATTAAACTACTTTAGTGAGCAACGATTGACATATAAAAATCATTGTATTTTTAATATATACAACTGATGACTTTGGAGAGAAATATATACTGGTGAATATATACTGTCACCAACATCAAGGTCATGCTCATTGTTCACCTCCCAAAGTTTTTCCCTAATTATTATTACTACTGTTAGCATCAGCAGCATATATGTCAAGAATACTTAACATGGGATCTACCCTCTTGGGAAATTTTATCATAGTATTACAAAATTGTTAGGAGGACATTGTGCTAAGAAGTAAAATAAACCAGGAACAGGAAGATAAATATTGCATGATATTACTTATATGTAAAATTGAAAGTAGTCAAACTCAAGCAGAGCGAAAAATAATGATTGGCAGAAGCTGAGAAGAGGAAGAAATGGGGAGGTGATGGTTAAAGTATACAAAGTTTTAGTTATACAAGATAAAATTCTTGAGACCTCCTGTGGAGGTCTATATACTCTGCATCCTTTTTGTAAAATTCCTTCCTCCTTCTTATCTGAAGGGTATCTGGTCATGACGAAACTCAAGTATCAACTGTTTTATGATTTCCTCCTGAAATTTCTTCTTTATTTCTCCCAAGTGAAAGAAAATGTTTTATCTACTATGCTCCCATCACTTCCTATACCCACTCTTTTGTACAGTACTAACTTACACCTCCATTTTGCTAGTTAGGCTTTGGGACTTCTGAAATCAGGATTTCTAGTTCAACATTTGAGTCAGCAAATATATTTTTTTCCTTTTTTGTTCCAAGGATTTTGATAGATGGAAGGAACATATTGATGGCTGCTACATGATTTTGCATTTTAAAAAGCATGTAGGCACTTTTGATGAAAATAGACATGGAAATAAACAATATCAATGCTATATACAATGTATGTATAGTGACAAAATGTGTTAAAGAATTATAAAACATAACAAAGTGATTCTTTAGTCTAGATTTGCATAGAAGCGATTGAGATAATGCCTGGGGAAATTCATGAAGAATAAGCAGAAATGAATAAGAACAAGAAAGTGTTTGGAAAGAGGAATGGCTAGTCACATAAAGGAAAGTTCTAAGCAAATACAAAGACATGAAACCACTGGTGTATTTGGGGAGAGATATAGGCATTTCAGCATTATTGGAAAACAAATTAGGAGGTATAAGGTAGCAACAAAGGTGAGGAAGGATGTATTTGGGTGGAATAAGAGGGACATGAAAGAACCCATCCATACTGGTAAAGAGCTTAGTGAATATTGTATGTGAGAGACGATCTTGTTCAAATAAAGGAATAATGCATTCAAATAATACGAAAGTTGTTCTGACTGTAGAAAATGCAGTAAAAGAATGTAGGGGGCAAGACTTGGTAACACCTCTAAACTGAATAAGGAAGTATATTCCAGGGTGACTCTAGGGGACTAAAAGGTCACTGTCTTCTTACAGCTTTGTAATATATACAACTTTGTTGAATGAATTAAAAAAATGAATGACTGGATGATTTAAAAATTGTGACTGTAACTAGTTTGTATTATACCAAGAAAATGGTTACGTTGAGCCATTAATATATTACTATAAGTAGATTTTCAATTTTCTCTAATTCTTAGTCCATCGCTTAAGTATAATGGGAATGTGCCAATCAACTGTTAATCATGTATTCTAAATGTCATATTTCCCCAAGGGAAGAAAAGTTCACTCATAAGGTGAGGGTGCAAATAAAAATTTACTTCTTATATGTATCAGCCATAGATATAAAAGATTACATAAACAGACACACTCTATCAATGGTATTAAAATTTCATGGAGAAGAAGGATGAGCAGGAAAAAAATATTTTAAAAGGCTCCATAGGGAGGAACTAATGAAAAAAAAGTTAAGAAATTGTACTCTAAATTATTACTGTAACTTCAGTTGTTTTTCTATTGAGTCTTTTTACTTAACATAATTCTACTTAAGATTGACTATTTGATATTGAACTTGGCTTTATTTCTGGTTTTATCTTTGGTATCATAGTGACTTTAGGAAAGAATATCTGAACAGAAAATAGAAATATTTCCATGACTCAGAAATGGTATTTGATACATAAATTTCATATTTCAGCTGTGGACTGCAAGCTGTTCCAAAAGGATGGTTCATCAATCCTCAAAGCAGTGTCTTTTATAGAGAAACAGAGAAGAGCACTTATGTTCTCCAAACATCTCTCCGTGGGGATAACAATTAGTTGTTTTAAGTTCAGGCCCAGGAATTTTAATCTTAGCGTACTAGAGGGCATCCAAGGAGCTGTTTCTGTGTTGATCGTGGTCTGAAACAGGAAATTGGGTGTTCAGGCACTTCTCATGACTTAGTATGCTGGAGGGATGATGAGCCATCACTCAGTTAAGGTTAACACAGATTGGCACTAACTCTATCACTCTTACCCACTCACCTCTTCCTATCAAGGTGAGCATATCTGCTGAACAACTTTTTTTTTTTGGCAAGAAATGCTCTGTTTCTGATACAGTTTCAAGGAGTATTTACCTTTCCTAAAATATCAAGGTGATGCTACATTCCCAACAGAGATATAGCATATATCTTAGCAAGTCCAGAAGCAATGGAATTCAAACATGAGTGGTTACACACTGTTACCCGGCAGTTGTCTTTTGAAGGGACTTGAATACACTGTGTCAGTGTTCTAGGAATTCATATATTTTGTTTTAAATTAGAATTCTCTTTTGCAAGGGACCAAATTTCTCCATCTGCCAGTCTATGTTTTGCAGGCATTCGGCCTTTAAAGATCACTATTACACTCTTCATAAAGAAAAACTAGATCCTCTCTTGTTTTTAATGACAAAAGAAGTATATATGCTAAAAATCATGAACTGGAATTTTTAAGGTATTATGCACAGGGTGAATCTAGTCCAATGTAGTTGATCTTATTTTGCTTATATGGGTTGAGTTTGCTTAGGCTACATAAACTTTCTGAGACAAGGAAATGCACAGGTAGTACTTTCTATGCTTTAACCTGCTGAACTAAAAAGTTTCTGCTTCTTTCTGTCCTTGATTTTCATGACAGTATATGCTCTTGATTTTCCTCCAACTTCTATGCCTATTCCGCTTTACGCTTGACTGAATCAACTTCTCAACCCATCCCTAAAATGCTACTGATAAAATTGTTTTTCTTCCTTCCCCTCTATAATCTTGCCCATAATCTTGCCCACTCTCATGGCTCTACCTGTTCTATTGGGTGACTCTGGATAGTGTCCTAAATATCAAAACTATTTGACCACAAATTGAGACCTCAACTCATGTGATTCAAAGTGGCCTCAAAGTTAACATGTATTCAGTTAAATTAGCATTTGAGTTCCTTTCGATATACCTATTGCTGCCCCTACAATTGAAACTACCATTGTCTCTGACCATGATTGTTTCGATGCCTACCATGATTGTTTCGATGCCTCCCTAATTGTTAGTCCTGTGTTGCTAGTCTTGCTACTCTCATTCATTTATCTATGCTAAAGACAAACTAATTTTTCCAAATCACAAATCTAATCATGTGATTTCCCTGGTCTATAGTTTTCAGTTGTGTACATTCTGAAGGTCCTTTTTTCATTTTTTTTTCTCTGAAATTTTTCAAGACTTTCTTGAAATTATGCTGCAACTTCTAGATTCTTAACTCTTTTATTCCTTCTCCCTTCTTCAATCTCATCCAGGAATTCAATGTCTGAATATGTTCACACTGTCATTTCTCAGACCTCAGTCTACCCTTTTCTCATAGAAATTCCCCCCTATTCACTCAAGACACTGTAGAGTTCACTCTGGTGAGCTGTCACAGGATACTGCACATCCTGAGTCATCATCTGAATTGGTCGGTCTGCATTCTCTACTCCTAAGCATACTCCATTCTTCTGTTCATGGATGAAGAGATGGTATTTCCTCTAAGAATTCACTCCTTCCCTCATTCCCCTGCTCTTCTCTCTGCCCAACTGAAGCTTCCTTTTCCCTCCACAGTTTGGAAGAATTGTTAAGAAAAGTTTTTCCTGACATCCTAGACTCAACTAGGTCACTCTGCTCTGTGTTCTCTTGAGAATGAATTATCTTTTATAATGAAAGTCAGATCACACCACTGACCCATTGAAGAACTCACCAGGCTCTCATTCCACTTGCTATAAAGCTCACAGCTATTGTAATGGCCTTGTCCCCTACAGATCTGGCCCTCTTTCTGCATCTCTCTGGCTTCAGTCTTTACTACTGTCTCCTTCCCTTTTCCAACTTTAGTATACTAATACCTGTAGGATTACAGGCAGGATCTGAAATTCTTTGCCTAGATATCCATCTATCTAACTTCTTTAGCACCTTCACACAAATGTCCCCTTATCCATAAGGTCTACATAGTCAATCCATTTTAAGTCACAATTGCACCACTCTTCACCTACAGTCTTCTAGTCCTCTCTTTTGCCCTGTTATGGCATGCATTCCCTCCTACTAAATGATGTAACTTATTTATGGTGGTAATTTATCATCTCTCTCTGCTGATTAAAATGTTAGCCTCATGCAGGTGGATATTTTTGTCTGTTTTTTTCCAACAGTAATGACTACAATATAATAGACTTTTGGTAAATGCTATTTAAGGAATGAGCCCTAGTTATAAAGTTTTCTTCCTTGACCACCTGCCTACCACCAAATCATTAACTCTGGATGCAAAATTTTTTGCTTTTATGTCTACTTACAATATCTAGCACTATCTAGAAATGTCTAGAAGTAGTGCATTCTTATTAAATATATTCTAGGGGGTTGTATTCATCTCTGACTTCACCTTCCCATAGTTCTGGAGCATTTGCAGTCACTGTGCCAAATCAGAATACAGGTCTTCTTAGTGGAGAAGCTTTACTATAAATTCTCACAGCACTGAAATTTTTTTTCAAAGGTGAAGAGTCCAGTGTCGATCAATATAATGCATATTTCTCATGCAGAATCTCTTCAAGGGTTAAGAAATTACCATTGTCCATTTGATATTTTTTTCTCCACACTGTACCTATAATTGGGGCATTTGTTTAATAAGTGAGAAAACTAAAGGGAAGCCTGGGAGTTGTAAGCTTGAAAATAACATCTTGCCTTCTGTGAATCTCTATTTCTTCTTTTATCAGAGCTCTTCCAGCCATGATGCAGTGGGTCCGCACGCAGAAGCCAGGAGAGAGTGGCATCAACATTGTCACCGCCGATTTTGTAGAACTTGGTGATTTCATCAGCACGGTCATAAAGCTCAACTATGTCTTTGAGGAAGGAGAAGCCAACACCTGATAGTACCATCTGAAGTATCCATGCGCAAGGCAGAGAAGACTCATCTTGTTAGGCATTTTATCTATAAACACTCTGATCTTCCTATTCCACTGAGTCTCTGAAGGGATTAGGGCTGGTAATGGGTGGGGAAAGGGGGAAGCCATTTCTTCAGTGATTATAATCATATTCTACATTACTATAAATATTTCATTTCCCATTTAATGAGCAAAATTTAGTGTTAGGGATAAAAAAAGACCAGTGAATTTTGCTTTTCAAAAGTAGTCTTTGTACCGTAATACTTATGAGTGTTTACTTGATTGCATTTCTGGTTTCAGCCTATGGCACCTACACTGTCTCTATCCTCTTGCTGAATCTTTCTGCTCCCTCTAGTGCACTTTTTAGTCAGCTGCTGTGTGAGACTCAAAACAACTGAATGCCACACTATGTATTATGTTGTTGTACTGAAATTTGTTTTGTGGGACTTGGTATAATATTCTGTAGTCACCTGCAATTGGGCAGTCGTCGCTAACTTTTGATCATAGAAAACATGCATCAAGTCAGTTTCCCAGTAATATTGAAGACCCCAATTAGTGACTTTTTTTGTTATGTGAAATAATAGTGTTTCACAGTATTTCTATTTCAGGCAGCTATACATATAAAGCTAAAAAAAGTTTTTGGAAAAATAATTTGTGCCAACTCCATGGTAAAAAATAGGGGGAGGGGAGATGAATGCCATTTTAATTAAGGAATAACACAAATAAAAGTGTCATGCAAATGCCCTATAAGTAAAAGTTATGACAAGTGTGCTAAAGTTGATAAACTTTGTTTTTTTATTTTTAAATATATATATTTTTATTTATATATAAATTTCACAACTTTGTGATCTCAAGGGTTTGCCCCCCCTCCCTCCCCTCCCTTCCCCCCTTTCCCTCCTGTTCATAGTTGTGCATTTCATTTTGGTGCTTAGCTTGTTTTGACTTTCCTCAAGGCTTTTATTTATTTCTTTTCTTTTCTGGTTTTTTTTTTTGAAGAAAATTTTTACAATGCTCTCCTATTAACTTTTTGATTTGCTTATTTTTTTTTTGAAAGAAGAAAGAAAAAGTGAATTATTGTATAAGTTTTCTACTTACACAAGTAGAGCTTGAGTGATTTGCACATTGGGATTGAAATGTGTCATTTTAAGTCCAAGAATTTGAGGAAAAAATTTCAATAGGCTTTGATTTGACTTTTCTACTTGAAGTTGAGGAAGGGAAAGCATTAGAGCAGTGTTTTTGAAACTGTGCCCATGAAATCTCAAAGAACTATAAACCATCTCTAGGAAATTCCTGAATAATTCTAACCTGGGCAGATTTATGAAAATGACACTGCCTCACTACTTCTCTCCCCAGGATCAAGAAGAGAATGAGACAGTGGCAAATGTTTCACATAAAGTGTCTGCAGGCCAACATTTGATAGTCTGATACTATGCGGAAGATTATACAGCTTTGAGCATTGCTTCCTCTTTGGCATCTTGGTGAGAGGCAATGACTCTAAAATAATCTTAAAAGAGCACAAAACCCTTATGTATGGTCCTCACAGCCACGGTGAGGCATTTATCGAATTGCTGAAATTAGTACAATTATGAATTACTTTATCTTCATGGTTAGAGATAATCATACCTTAATAGTTTCCTGGGAAAATATAGCCCATGCAAAGTGGGACCACAGAGAAATAGAAGCATGCCCTCAGTTTTTAATTAATTTAAATGTAAGATAAGTGGTTTAATCTCTTAGATGTGGATAAGGGGCAGTTGATTCCAAGAGTATGCATGTGAGGACTAGGTAATAAAGTTGATTAAAAGATTATTAAATATTCATTATCAGAAAATAGTATTTATTAGGAACTGCAAGGAGGCACTAGAAATTATTTATACTGAAGAGAATGTTTATGAGAAGTGTGTAGGTGTGTGTGATGACCAATGAGCATGTGCTATATGTACAGCAGATTTGTTCTCATTCCACTTGTGTGTCTGTGTCCTATGGAATATAATACCTACTTCTGTGCAGACAGATAAATGTAAATCACAAAGATGCAGACACAGAGCCACAACTCTTCTTTTTAAGTGAAAATGAGAATATTCAATAATTTAATCTTACACTGTAACTCTTAAAACTATCAAACGAGTGAAAAGATCTCTGATAGTAAAGTAGCTGATCACATTCACATATTTTTGTAAGATATTCTAGCTTGGGACTTAATTATTTATATATGTAGTTCTTGCTCCTCTTTCCTTTCCCTGGCAGTGTTGTTGTCATTCTCTTTCACCTGCTCTTAATGTGCAATTGAATATGAATCATTTTTAAAGGACTGTGGATTATCGACATTCATGTCCTGTAAACTTGCTTTTGGGGCAGATTTCTCTCTGACTATTCATTATTCATGCCTCAGGGGCATCTTTAGCCAAGCACACTTGCCATGACACAAAGACTTGTCTTATAAGTATGGCGGAAAACAGTTCTTGCAGCATATTAATGAAGAATGAATAAGATATAGAGGTAACTATGTTGTATTTTTTTTAACTTAGATGCTTTCTTGTAATGTTTGCTTAGAATTAGCTTTGTCATTTGGGTGCTGGAATAAAACAAACACTGAAGCATTAGCCTAATCGTGCAGTTTCTTACTAGAGAGAGAGCTTTTGTTATGAATGATCTGTACACAGAAACCTTGTTTGACAAAAGATATGTTGTCAGTGATATGGATTCCCTGTGCACATATAATGCCTATGTAGCAGGACCTGAAGGTAAATGGACTTGCCTTAATTTCTAAAGAGCAAACAGGTAGAAGGAGCCACACCACACATCCTCTAGCTAAGAGTTCACTGGGGATGGTTGGTTCTTTCAAAAGGGGAATGGAGAGAAGGTGTTGGTGGCTAACTTCTGTCCATTGACCCTGCCCTGGAGCACCCTCAGGGAGCTGACCGAGGGCTTAAATAAAGAAGTGAGGGTGAGGGTGAGTGATGTGCACTAGAATTTACCCTCCCCTCAGCTGGGCATTGTTTTTCCAGAGAGCTCACAGCACAAGGGCTACAAATAGGTCCCAAGATGGTAGGAGTTACCTCTTGGAACACTTTTTTTTTTCTTGTTCCTTCAGATACTATGTCACAAGTCCTGCCAGGCAAACACAGAAAAACTAGAAATAAGATCCATCTTATACCCAATTTACAGCAGGAAATCTAAGGAGTGGGAGAGGGCATGAATACATGTCCAGGGAATAATTTTTTGACTTGCTCTCCTGTTTGTCATTCTGAAGGGCCATAGTGATGAATCCTCCTGCCATTATCATTTCTGTCTCCCTGACACTACACAGTCATGTGAATGCAGAGAATGAGGAAGCGTCTTTTTAAAGCCTTAGGATATTTTATATGATGACCTCAATCTTCACTTTCAGCCATACAGGGAAAACTCAGTTTTCGTGGAGTGCCACCTAACAGTGAATGTATTAGAGCATGAAGTGTTTGGTATTTTGCATGTAAACACACATGCAAACACACACATGTGCGTGGTTGACATGCACATCTCAGACCTACATTATTCAAGTGAAAACTACACTCAAATCACTCAACCTAATTTTATTGCCATTTTTATCTCATCAACAATATCCCCGGCACTCGCAGGCATAAGCATAATTCAAATAATTAAATATTTAAGAGAGAAAAAAATCACTGCAAACCAATGAAAAATGAGATCCTTATAAATAAGAAATGCCTAGCAGTGAGAGCCCAACGACATTGTCAATTACACTTCAAACTGGAGAAGCAAAATCGGCCTTGAATAAAAACTAGAAGCAAATATGCATCTTCACTAAAAGTAACTATAAGCTAGTTGAGGTTCTGACATCTTTTAGTCAAGGTTACCTGTTCAGGTTCTCCCCTATTAGGATTCCAGTCTGGAAAATTGGAAGTCTCAGGAAATGTATGTTTTCATGAATTTTTCAGTGCTACTGCTTAAGTGATCCAATGACACAAAATCTTCTAACCTTTGGTCACTCATTGAAATGCAAATTCCATTGGTAGAGTGCTCGCATTTTGAATTGCTAGTAGAAAATCATGTAGTGTCCCTCAGGATATGCTAAACAAGATTTTTAAAAAGTACTTTATTTTACAGCACTTTCGTCTTTTCAACTAGATTTCAGTGACACAATGGTGTAAATGCTGTATTTGCCATAACTTATTGGTGGCTCCTGTGTTTCCTAGCCATTTTAAATAATGCTCTAAGTAGTTCATTTTCCCAATAACAATGATAAGATGTTCTGTAGAATCTGTAAAAATGTATTGACTGTCTGTTGAACATTGTGTAACTTTGATTTACTTTGTGATACTATTTTGTAGGTATTCGGTCTAAATGTATATTTGTATGAATAAGAAGTATGTGACTGTATGTGGTATATGTGTGTTAAGTATACTGTATAAAAATCAAACTTATCCTAAAAAAAAGGGCACATAATGACCAGTCTTAATGCATTGACATTTTTGTTGTTGCAATTTGGCATTAAAATTTCAAGAGAATTGATGTTTTTGTTAAACACTTTTCAAAATGTTTTGAAAAATCAGTTGAGGAATATGCTTTACAACTTATCCGAGTTTCCATGAGCAAACTGTCCTGTCTGAAACATCAGTTTATGAACTTCATACATTTATGAACTTCAACAAATTAATTTTATGAACCTCATTACCATTCAGAAAAAAAACAACTCTAATTTCACAATTGCTTCCAACCACAGAATCAGTGTATGACTAAAGCTATTCCTCAAGTATGCATCCCATTTTGCTTGTAAGGAAAGGTTTCCCCTGAAAAGCTATTTCTCCAAACCACTGCTTTTAAAAATTGGATCCTCTGATATAAGATGAGCTTCTCTAGCTCTGGGAGAGTCACTGCACACCCATCAACCTTAGGTGGTTTCAACGTGGTGCTCATCTCAAAAAAACAAGACTATAGAAACCCTTTTCTCTTTTGCCCACATGTAATTGGCCAACACAAAGGTCAGTACTAGATCAAGAGTCTGCATAGGTTGCCAGGCTCTGAGCAAAAGCTTTTTAATCTTACTTGGGCCTAAAATCTGGGGATGGAGTATTAATCTTATCCCCTCTCTTTCTTCTTTCTTAATTATTTATTTTCCATATTTAGGGTTACCATATAAAACACAGAATAGCCAATGAAACCTAGATTTCAGATAAACAATCCACTTTAGTGTATTGCCCAAATATTTCATGAGACAAACAAATACTAAAAAATTACTCCTTATTTATCTGAAATTCAAATTTCACTGATTTGTTTTCCCCCTTTTCATCTTACCCCTCTTTTTTAAAGCTGGTCTGCCAGTAAAGGGTGAGATCCTTCCTCCTTTCACAACTCAAGAAAATCTGTATTCTGTATACCCTTCATGAAGGAAAATGTTGGTCCATGACAAGTCATTATGAAGGACTAACTCAACATAGATGGAATAATCAAGCAAATACCTTAATACCACCTCGTTTAAATTTCTCTTCATGGCCTGTTGTGAGGTTCCAGAGTATCCCCCCATAAATCCCTTAGAAGAGAAATTATATATTACAATACCAGTTTTCATGAGAAAAGAATCCAGTTTGTGAAATAGCCAATGCTTTTCAAAAGTTTCAATGCCAATTACTTTATTGAGTAACATCCAAAATAATTGGGACAAAACATGTTCATACATTCAACATGTCCTTGGACAGTGGTAGCATCTTCTAACAAGATTCAATTTCTTTTCTCTCAGAAAAGTAACAAAATAGGTTGCTATTCCCCTGATTAATAATTGGCCAAAAATTATTTTCATCACATTAGAACTGATCACCTGTGGAACTGTGGGAAAGCTGACAGAGAAAGGCACTCTTGTTTGACAGAAGAGAAGGTGGCAGAATTGCAGTCATGTCACAGAACTGCATGCCTCCTCCTGGGTGAGGCAGGATTTGGGAGCAGGCAGAGGTAGTAGTGGACTTTGACAATGAAGGAAAGACCTGACAGAGAGACTTGCTAAAGCCAATTATTACAATCATTACTTTTTTTTTTTTGGAGAAAGTGAAAATGCAAGCAACCTCAGAGTAAGAACAATGAGCTCTAAAGCCAATTTCTAGAACAGTTTGCAGAAAGCCATGATGGAATTCCAAAAATAAAGTCTTCAAATACTGTTGTCTCCACCAATGAGTCCTTGACACAGTCTGACTATGGAAGGAGTTGGGGTGGGACACATTTGCTATCCTCGTGCTAAGAAAATACAAATCCCTTAATCAAACATTTCCACTTCATGACCCCTACCTGCACATGTTTTATTGATTTGCTTCATTTCTAAGGGATGAAGTTTGCAGAGCTGGTGACATTTCCTTCATTGAACACCAGAAATTCACCAGAGGGAGACAGATCTGTGCCTTCTCTTTTTAGGATCTGGTCATTGATACTTTATTAAATGTAAAGTAAGCAAAATATATGCCTCTGGTTCTGTTTAGCATATGTGAATTTTTTTGATAAGATTGTGTTCCTAACGTAAAAAAAGTTTCTTGTATTCAGTGAAATGCCTAATAAAGTCTTGAACAAGTTATCTTTTTTTATTTCAAATTCTTCAGAGTTTCATTTTAAGACCAAAAGTGGGTTCTTAAATAGGACATGACTCAGAACATCAGAAAATACAAGTCTTTTTAAAAAATATGAATCATCATGTTAGGATATCCTCTGTGCAAGGATATATTCTCCACCAAATAAGGCAATGCATGAGTACTTCCCTTAGTTATCTCCAAAGTCTGATACGCTTAGCCTCTGATATTACCACAAAGGTCAATGTCAATAGAGCAATATTATATTGATAGAAATACCTTCTCAAGAGTAAAAGCTTAAGATGAAGGAAATCTGATTTTACTGAATCTCTACTATGCCAATGGCATAGTACACAACTTCAGAAATGAAACTGCCTTTGTTAAACCTAATGAGCTAAAAATCAGCTTTAAAATATTTCAGTGTGGTAACAGTATTATATAAAGATAATCCATGCCAAAAAAAAAAAAATGTAGTCTATGGTTATCTTTGGATTTGAACTTGGACATAAGTCACCAAATAATAAGGATCTGCTTATTAATATACACTAGTAGGTTCATGACATTAGAGGATTTCTATCTTTAAACCTTAAATGATTTCTGCATTTAAAAATAATATATATTTACAAATAATATTCCATGTAATCCCATCTTTGCCTTTAGCGTGGCATTATTATAACTTCATGAGAGTCATTATTCATTTATGCAATTATTCAGAAAACATTTGCCAAATAAACACTGTATGGCAGTCTCTCTGATAAGCACTACAAAATGTTTCTAAAATGTTTCTTAAGAAAAAGAGTGGGCAAGCCGGGCACAGTGGCGCATGCAGGTAAGCTTCAGCCTACGAAGCAGCTGGGACCAGGGACCACGGTTTGAGTCTCACTCGGGGCAACAGAGCGAGACCTAGTCCCCAAAAAATAGCTGGGCATGGTGGCGCATGCCTGTAATCCCAGCTGTAATGCCTGTAATACCTGGGAAACTGAGGCTGGGAATTGCATGAGTCTGCGGTACCCTGGGCAATGTGACCCTGCCATTCCATGGGCAAAAATAGTGAGACCTAGTCTCAAGAAAGAAAGAAAGGAGGAAAGAAGAAAGAAAAGAAAAAGAGTGAAATACGTCTTTGGTAGTTTCTCACTAGCACTAACAGGTGATGTCATTTTGTATGCGAAACAGATAAACTAACCAAAAAAATCATCTATTACCTTTTCAAAGTAATATTCCAAACCAACAAAAACGAATACTGTTATTTCTATAAGTCTGAGAAGAAAAGGACAATTTCTATAATAGGCACAATCAGAAATATGTTGGTCATGGCCACATAAGATCAAGAGTACATTCTCCCTTTTCCCTTTTCCCTGCCACAATTGCTGTCACTGTAGAAAAGAGAGGTGGTAATATCCCATCTGTAGCTCTAAAACAGCAAACACAGTCTCTACTCCTTTCTCCTTTCTTCCCTCACTTCCACTATTTCAGATGAGATTGCTTTATCTCAAGGACAGGCTAAGCTCATAAAATAAAATAAAAGACCTTACAAAAGTAAAGAATATTTCCCCACACAAGGCAAACACGGTAATACTTCCTAAATCAAAGGGATAAAAAAAGCATCTGGAGTAGGAGGAATTCCTATTTCTGTGTAAGTGAAAAGTAATACTGTGGAATTATAGAAGGTTTCCACCTTGGCTCTCAATGTGTGTTCAGTACACATTTTTGGTCAAGAGCCATAATAATGCCCATACCGGAATGAAGTGGCAAGAAGTGAACCAGGTACCTTTTACTATATTCATCTTTCAATGCTGTGGATAAAAATATTTCTGGAACCATTTCCTATTAGACAAAGGTGAACCACTTTAAAACCACAGTAAATTCTAGAAAGTGAGATTTGGAGCTTTAGGGGATGGGGCAAGGGGTGAAGAATTCCTGATGCCAGAAGTCCCAGAAAGTTAATTTTTCCACTTACACTCCTTTTTTTTTTTTCCTCACAGTAAAGTGTAAATTTGTACTCCTGGGATTTTACTGAGAAATAATTAAGTAAAAACGTTTGCCTCAACATAACTGCTCAGCTATTATTAAATTGTTCTCTTTCACTTTGGAAAAAATAATGTGTTTGCAAACTGTTTTCTATTTTGGCATGAGGAAAAGGCAGAAAATATTAATTTAGAACCAACAACCCTTTGCTCACTAGACCAAAATCTTTTGAGTCTTTGATTTTAGTATTGAAGGTAAAAGCACATCATAACTATTTCTGTATAGCCTTGGAATAACAGAAACATGTTTAGAAACAATGAAATAGTGACTAGTTTTGACCTAGTTGAAAGGTGGACAAGCATTTGACAAGAACCAAGAGCACACTGAGCACTGATGTGTGATGATGAGGCTTCAAAAATTGTGAGGCAGTATCTTCAATCTCATGCGTCCCTTGGAGAGATAGTGACAATGTTGAAAGAATTTAGGGGAAAATACATAGCACAGTGTTCTTTTTTCTTCTTTTCATTATTGTGGTAACATTCCTTTAAAGCACTATGTAGTTAGCACTTTAATCACTATGCATTTAGTGACCTAGGAGTATAAATTCACACTTATTTAGATGTATATTGCCATGCCACACCCATACTGCCACTGTCGTCCAGTGGGTTCCCTTCCAGATGCAGAAAGACGCTATTTCTTAGCTGAAACACCAACACTAAATCTTTACAAAGAAGATTCACCCAGGTGTCTTAGTATATAATGCCTCTGTTTAAAGGAACTGAGATGAGGGGATTTTATTTTGAGCTTAACAAAATCTCCTGCTAAATTTTCCCTTTCCTCATCTACTTATAGATACAAATGGCATTACATAAATATTTTAGCTAAAGTTCCATATACTCCTGCTTCTACCTATGACTTCTGATCATACACCCTTTTTGAAGTCTGTCCCTTTTCCCACACCTTCCTGAGCTAGTTTCTCTGTGTGTGATGACACTCATCATATCTCTTTTCTTATCTTGATATTTGCTGGGGTCTCCAGTCTTTGTCCCTTGTGCACTCATCAATCAACCTAGGTGGCACTACTATGTCCCATTGAGCATTGTTACAAAGGCAGAGTCCTCAAGTGACAAGAAGTGAGTAGTCTGTAGTCAAGTAAAGATTGGTGAGAAAATGCTTCTCCCGTCATGTCACATTCTAATAGAGGGACTCATATGTCCTCATAATTACCAGTGATCAGGGGCCAAAAGCTCATTCAATTTTTAGATTCTCTTTCTCTCCTCCAACATACACAGACACACACACACACACACACACACACACACACACACACACACAAACTTATGAGTGGCTTGGGATAGGAATTAATTCTTGTGACGGCCATTGTGCTAGTCTCAAAGTTACTACTCCCCTCTGGGTACCAGAACTTTGTTCTAGTGAAGTCTGTCTTACTAGTTTCTCCTTCTCATGAGAAATTTTCTTAGGAGGTTTCTGGATTCAGAAGGTGGAACATGGTCCATCTCACAAAACCAAGAAGGACATGGAGTTCTGAAAGTTCTGTGTAAAGATGAAGATCAGGTGAAATCTCAATAAAACACTATTTTGATAAAGAGAGCGCAAAATAGGGTGTGTAAAAGATCTGGATGAGAAAAATCAAACCTGAGTCTAATTTCCTTTGGTCCTACAATGTTAAGGTAGCTGTGTAATATTATCTGCAGAAGCTCCCTTATCTGAAGCTCTGCCCTTGATTTGTGAATTAAGGCTGCTTTTTTTTTATGTCGCAATGACTTAGAACCCACATGCAAGAGTGGGATGTTGTCGCTCTTACTAATAGGTTTAAAATAACCACCATCATTCACAAAAAGGGACTTATGACACTATAAAACGTGCAATGTGTCCTTGGGAGAAGAAATGTGATCTATGAATTTTGCAGAGTGACTTTATTCCTGTTATTACCATCATGGAGGACAGGCAGATTTTACTTTCTCAGTTCAAGCTAATTTCAACCTTCTCTGTTCACACGGGGTAGGAAACCAACTCAAATGAACATTAGCCAAAAGAAGGATGAAAAAAAGGAATAATAAAAAAAAAGAAGCACCTTTGGAAATAACTGAGTATGGACCTTCAAAGAGTATCATCAGGACTTGATTATTCTGCTCTGTTTCCCTTTCCTCTGGCCTGACTAAATTAAAGTAGGGTTTTTCCAAATGGAATGAAAATGGTCAAGGAATACTTCTTATTCCAATAGTTTCAATCAAGAAGCAGATTTAAATCTTATTGGTTAGAGTTAGTGGAGCCAGGAGTCTGCTTCTTAAACAGCTAACACAGTGTGAGAATGAAGCACACATGGGAAATGGTGGTTCACAAGGCAAGTAAAGCTCTGCTGTTAGAGTTGTGAGTAACATTTTCAGTAGCTTAAGGGTTCTCCACACAGCTTTCCATAGTGGCTGGACCAGTTTACATTCCCACCAGCAGTGCAAAAGTATTCCTTTCTCTCCACATCTACGCCAGCATTTGTTGTTGCCCATTTTTTTATATAGGCCATTATTACGATTTGCATTCCCTGATTATTAGTGATGTTGAGCATTTTTTCATATGCCTACTGGCCATTTGTATTTCTTCTTTGGAGAAGTGTCTTTTTAGTTCTCTCCATTTTTTGACTGGGTTTTTGTTTTGTTTTTGCTAAGTTGTGTGAGTTCTTTGTGGATCTTTGTTGTCAGACCCTTATGTTGTCACCTGTATGGAGGGCAAAAATATTTTTCCCATTTGGTTGGGTTTCTTTTGTTTTGGTTATTGTATCTTTTGCTGTACAGAAGCTTTTTAATTGATGTAGTCCCAGCCGTCTATGTTTTCCTTCAGTTTTTTAGCATCTGTAGATATGTCCTGAAGGCAGTTTCTAAAGCGTAAGTCTTGGAGTGTTTTGCCCTGATATTTTCCTCTACGTATTCTATAGTTTCAGGTCTCACCTATATGTGGTACATAGGAAAAACAAGTAAACAAAGGAACAAGTAAAATAATTTAAAACTGTCAACAGAACTGAAGCACAAAGCAAGAGTTGGGGAGGGGAATGAAATCAGGGAAGGAAAGGGCACAAGAGAATAAGATGATGGTTCACAGGGTACAAGATGGTGGGAAAACCCTGGGGAATAGAATGATGTAAAATACATATATGTGTAATCAAATAAAAAAATTAAAAAATAAGCTTCAAGAAGGTTCCTAGGCAGATGCAGGTCTCTGGGTCTTTCCTGACACCTCTAAAATCCTGCCAGGTGGGGAATTTCAGGTAGAGTTCTGTGCAAGGGTGAAGGTTAGGGGACATTATCTTCATTATTCAGCAGGTGACCTTGATGCTTTACTTTCAGTTATGAATCCCAGAGAAGGGAAAATAAAAACCTATTTAAAATAGGTTTTTATTTTTGTGTGGTAGTTTTTTTAAAATGTTTTTATTTTAAATATTCTTAAACTTATAGAAAAATTCCTTGGAGTAGTTTCTTTGGAAGAATATTGTTCAATGTTAGATTCTTCTCGGTTGGGAAATATTGTGCTTTAAAATATTATTCACTTTCCAGAAGCAATTAAGATATCAGAACTGAAAACTTAAAAATATATCCCCAAAGTTATTCATTTAATAAACTGGGCCTTCATTTAAAATGCATAATATACTAAAGCACCATGGAGACTATAAAAACAAAGTCACTGGTTCATATAGAAAGATAAAGGAAAATATAAAAATATACATAGTACATCCAGAAGAAGTATAGTTCTGTTTAGTCTAAGTAAGATAAAAACAAGGATTCTTACTGTGTGGGAAACAATTCCGCTAAGAGATCATTTCCAGAAGAAAATCAAATTAATGATTTTATAATGGGGAAAATTATAGCCCTGAAGCACCGAATTATTTCTCCTTAATCAACACTAATTGCAGGAGACCCAGAAGTCATTAGCTCAGTTTTGGGGGTCACTTCTGAAATTACTGGCTGAATCAAATCTACCTGTTTCCTACGGTAAAGAATTCCTGAAGTGGATGGATCAGACATCTGTGTGTGTGTGTTTGTGTGAAAAGCATATACAATTTTCTGCATTATTTTCTCTTAAAGTTATTTATTAATAATTAAATTGAAGTTCTAAAAATATTAATTACTAGCAATTAAGTTGAAAGCTTACTAGATACACTTATCAAATAAAATCCCTCCAAGGACACTTTTTCAAATGTTGGTTGTCATTACAGCAGTTGCCATTTTTTTTGCATCTGTAAAAATCCTATTTCTAGACTGGTTATCTTCTGAGATTTTTACAGACATGGTTCAACCCACTACCAATTATCCCATATCTCAAAGAAATGTTTGGAGAGTCACTATGTTAAAAATATGAACAGGTATACCCTTTTAAAAATATATATCTTCCCAAAGTGTGTTAGGTATTTAGTGAGTTTAATTTAAATCAAGACAGTAAAGAGTAAAATTCAAATTAAAAGTATGTAAAAAATCATATGGAACATTTTAAAAATATACTGGCAATATAACAAAGAAATACAAAACCTAGTCACTAGAAACTACATCCTATGTTGTTGTGTACCTCTAATAAATAATATTCTAGAATTTTCCACTAAATGAATGTCTTTTGCCTATAATTTTGCCCAATTCTGCAGATATCTTCAGTAGAATGACTATATAATCAATAACCCTATTATCTTTCTTATGTACCCCTTTTTTAAAAAAGGGTTGCATTTCAGGAGTTTGAATAGAATGAGCCTTGTGTTAATCGATTTGCAAAATGCCATCCAGATGACATAGTTTGTTGTCTGTGGTCTCATGCAGATAATAATAAACTCTGATGTAGCTCTCAAATCAAACAAGGAGACAAAAATCATACAGAAACTTGAGTAGGGAAAGATTAATGTGAACAATTAGCAACTATCACCAGAGGTTGAAGTAATGGAGTACTGACTAGAAGGAAGTAAGGAGAACTAGAATTCCAGGCACTATGGTAATAGCAGAAACAAGGAGTAGCCTCGACCTCAGAGTTGAGACAGAGCATCTGAGGATGTCCTCTGGAGGTGAGACTAACCTCTCACCTGTATGTTGTTGAGGTGCTGTGCCAATGGAATTTGATGGCAATCTGACCCCTAAAGATAGTCTTCCAGAAGGAGCTATTTTGCCTTGGCACTCATTGTATACTGCACAAGTGGGTTCAGGGGAGATGTGGATAGGGGTCTGTCCCACCAGAGAAACTATGTTGCAGAGTCATCCCAGGAGGAACTGGGTAAGGGGAGGGGGGCCGGTGAGGTAATGTGGGAGGCACTGCTGTCAGATGAATGTCTCAGCACCAAGCACTGCAGGAAATGGCACTGGACAAGTGGAGCAGTGCAGGAGGAGCTGCGCTGCAGAAGCTTGGCAAGAACAGAGACCAGGAAGAAATGAGCACTTTCTTTCTTTCTTTCTTTCTTTTTTAAAAACATCAAATAATTTAGTTAAATATAAATTTCACATCTTTGTAAACCCTGGGATTCACCCCCCCCCACCCTCCCTGATCATTCCCTCTCTGTCCCACCTCCCCCACCTGGAGTTGTGTACTTCAATTTGGTTCTTAGCTTTTGTTGTTGTTGTTGTTTTTTACTTTTCTTCATAGCTTTTTGTTTATCTTTCCCAAGTCCCATATAATAGTGAAACCATTTGGTGTCTGTCTTTATCTTTTTGACTTGTTTCTGTTAATATGATTTCCTCTAGGTGTGTCCATGTTATAAATTCATCTAATTTGTCATCTTTAATTGATGAGTAATATTCCATTTTGTAGAAATGAGCACTTTCTTCCTCCAGATTACTTTCAGTGTTTCCTACTAGCCCACTATTGTGCCAGCTGATAAAGGGACTCAGTTTCAGTATATTTTTACAGGACAGGGAATGAAATATGCATTTGGAGCTGAAAATTGATAGTCCATCAGAGCAACAATTTCCTTAATTTGCAAACTGAATTTAATGAAATATTCTAGACTGCTAACTTTGAGCACAATCTCATTGTTTAATGAGCTATTCTAGACTGGTAATGTACGTTTATGAAGAGAGTGCTTCTATATTAATTGATAGGATAAGTAATAGAATTAATACTTAATTCTGTAAGTATTAAGAAAACATCATAATAGTGAAAGCCAAATATATCCATAGCTACCTATTCTATTTGTGCAAAACTTGGCACGTGACTTCCAATGTTAAGCCTTTTGCAATACTTTTCATTTTAATATGAATAAAATTGAAATAATCACTCTATAATATTATTTTTAATTTAAAAGTCTAATTAGCATTTTATCTATTTAAATTATTTTTTGTTTCATGCTTTTTCCTACATTTTGTGACATACTGTTTCTTGACAAATAGTAACATGAGGAGGATCTAATCTATGTTAACCATCTTTTATGTACTGATAGTTTAGATCATATAATTTAATTGTCAAATATTTACCTTGAAATTTAAGTATCATTTCCATGATCTTTATTTGAAGAAACCAAGACTTTAAGTTCAATAATTTGTCCATGTAAACACTAACTCGTAAATAAGATGGAAAAGGCTGTGTCTGGATCAAAGACAGGATTTAATGACTCACCAGCTATCCAAACTCTCCCCCACCCCAGAGAAAATACTATTAATGATTAGAAAAATGTAATAAAATAGCGACCATTTATAGTAACATTTCTAGTGATTTCAGGTTTGGTTCCCTCTTCCCTTCGGTTTTAATGACAGAGAACATTACTGCTTCTTGCAAAGTCAGACTAGATAAAACAGATCAATAACGATTATTTTTTTAATAATAACATGTCACAACTTATGATGCTTATCATGTATGTCTGTAAGAACTTACTTTTATCATTTTCCCCCTTCATCTTTCACTTTATATTCCTATTTTTACATTCGATTTAGCTCAGATTCTAGTGTTCATCAGCATTCTCTGTTGTCACTGTCTCACAGGGAACCGCTGCTAACATCTAGGTAGGGTGGGACAAACAATGAACTTATTGTCAATTCTTGGGATTATTTTCATAGATTTAATGGAATAGATCAATAAGAGAGATTGTTAAAAGACAATGTAGGATAAAGAAACTATTCAAACAACAACTTGTTGAAAGTGGATATTGATGGCTATTACCATTCAGTAATATGAATTAGGATATACCTACAAAATATTCCACCCTATCTTTTACTGATTGCAACATTTGATTATCTAACAAAATAAATACATAATGGATTATCTCACTCAGGACACTACCCCCTAGATGGTGAACTTACATGGGACAGTGGCCCCTCACGACCGTGAGCTCACGGGAGACACCTCCCCAGTGAGTAAGATCACGCAAGATGCCGCCCTTCGCCACGATGAGGTCACGCAATATCCCGCCCCCAACAGCTCTCTCCAGATGCAGCCCCAGAGATAGTCAGCGCTTGTGAGGCACTACCCCTCAGGCAGTGAAGTCATGTAAGGCTGTGCCACGCAGGAAGGCAACAAGAGGAAGGCTGTGTGATTCCTGAGGCCTAGGCTAGCTACACCATGGTCCTCGAGGAGGTGAGTTTACATGAGGCTCTGTATCTCATAAAAATTGCCTATCTTTTCCTCAGCTCTTTCTTTCATTTGCCACACTTTTACCACTATACTAGCTTAATAAGAGTTCAGATAAATTCAGCTCATCTAAATTCATGGTATACAGCTAAAAATCGTTTAACTCTGGCCATGTAGCATATGGAAGAAGGTTCTAAACTATACAGAAACAAACACTTCATTAGAAAAACACAGAAGTAGAATTTTACACTGGTTATTAGTATCCTTAAAAGAAGCTTAAATGCTTCTAAATTACAGAATTCTGTCAAAATTGCAAGTCAGTATTCTAGCCAGCTAATATCCCCCAAATTAAGGAAAGTCACCAAAGGCCTTCTAAACCTGACAAAGACTGACAAAAGAGTTAGAAGAGAACAAAAGAAAGGGTTATTTTTATCTACATTCTATTTTATGCCAGGCATTTTATATATGTTATTTATTTCAATCTTGATAGCCATGAAGTAGAAAAGCCAAGACTTCCTAAAGTATAATAATGTTTCTCATAAGCTTTATAGCACTGCAAAATTTATAAGGAGGATTTCAACACAGCTGCCTGACTCCAAAACTCATGTTCTTTTCACAAAAAAGAAAGTATAAGAAAGAGGAAAGTCTGTTCTATTTCCAAACACTTTAAAATAGTTACCAATAACAACATATTTATATTAAGTTTAGTTAACCAAAAAACACATTCCAAATGGCATGACAAAGTGATATCTGTCTGTGTCACCTTTTCCTGCAGTTGCTTTTACCTATTTACTGATTTGATTAGATGGTTCCGTATTTTTCATTGACAGGTTCACAGTAATGGTGGCTCTTGGTGGTTAGCTACAACTTGTGTGTGCTCAGCAAGATGTAAACATATTTATTGAAGCACTTAAAACAAAAGGGGGAAGTTGGTCTCCTCAAGGATCCACTAACCTAAGCATTTAACTAACATATGTTCAGAATCACAGGCTTTTTTTTTCTTTTTAATCTGGAGAAGCCCTGCATAGAGTCTGCTGTCTTCTTGTCAGGTTGTTTTCAAGTATAAGGAGCTTATTACTAAGGCAGTTAAAATGGAGGCTGTTTTGCCCAAAATAATAATGTGGAGTGCAATGTTTACCCATCAATTTAGTCTTAGAAATTTAATCCTATACCCCAACCTAAATAAAAAATTAGATTCTCAATAAAAAGCTGAACTATCATAAAGAAAACATTCTTATATGATGTGATTTAACATTTTAATTGAAAACTCCTTTCTTCCAGGTATTCTCCTAAACTCTTTGGAGAGGTAAACAAAATATATGCATACTTGTCCCTCTGAAAAAACTTGCACGGTAGCAGAAAAAAGTTAAAACCAGTTGTTAAACAAATAATACCTAATCACAATATTTATGTGATATATGAAGTAAAAGTAATGAGTTGTGAGTGAACATACATGAGGATCACCTGACCAGGCAGTCATAGTAGATTTCTAGAAGAAGTTATTATTTGAGTTCTCAAAGAAAATTAGTGCTAGCTTGGTGAAATGGGAAAGGTTTAGGGAGAACAAGGTGGGCAACATTAAATGAAGCTTGGAACACTTAGGTATCAAAAAAAAAGGATTCCACAAGGCTCATGAAAATGAGAAGGGAGGAGATAAAGACGATGTTAAAGGGGTTATATAAGATTCTGTGGTCTGTAAAAGGCATTCTAGCCAGTATTTTAAGTCAATCTAATGCCATTAAAAGATTTTGAGTAAGAGAAGGATGTAATCATATTTGCTGAAAGATTCACCTCAGTACTACATGGGGAATTAATTGGAAAGGATTTATTAAAAACACTTGGCAAAAATTCAGGAGAGAAATGATGATGACTTGGACTAAAGTAAAGGAAATAGAAATGGAAAAAAGTAGGTGTGTTTGATGAGAGTTAGTATTTGACTCAATTATGGGGGCTAAGAAGAAAAAGCGTCTAAGATTACTTTCTATGATTCTAGCTTGAAAAAATCAAGAGCTTATGCTAAGTCTGAAAATAGAAAAGATTCCTTATATGCACATTTGAAAGGCCGGTCCATTGATTCAAATATTAGACATGATGCATTTTAGATTTGTAGGCTGCTGGGTGAACTGGCTGAATATACATTGAAGAACAAGGTAAACATGTCCAGATCAATTTAGGAATAGAGTCTGGATTGAAACAAAGCATCTTATCAGGTACTAAGGTTGTACTTCATGATGACAGCAGGACACAGTCATGAGCAAAGGAGATACCATGCTGGAATATTCCCTATGACAAATATTTTCCCTCATTTTAACTCAAATTAATTCATCTAACCACCCTAACCCTCCATTATCTAAAGTGACTTCCTTGTGTTTCAATCCTTTGGGGATAGGCTTTGAGCAACTCAAAAATGGGAATGATGGTACAAAACCACATTGCCAAGGACTTTATTACCCGAAGATAAATGTAAAATCTAAAAGTAGGAAAAGACATTGGTTAAAAAAAACTTTAAATGTTGATGAAACAGAAACCAGAAGCAAATATTAAGAAAAAGAGCATAGTCCAAGCAATTACAAATTCTCAACAATGACCTAGATGGCATATAGGCCTAGATGGCATTATGATCATTCAAATAAGACTCATATATGAAAGATTTAATTATTAGACAGTTATAAGTAAAAAAATTTAAAACATTCAAACAATGATGTATGTAGGTTTCTTTGTTTAATCAACAAACACTTCTTGAGGAACCATCTTTTGACAAATTCTGTATTTTATGTGCATATGAGGATATGAAGTATATGGAAAAAATAGCATTTTTCATTATGGAAAGTCAGGTTTTAGGGAAAAAACAGATGACTATCAGATAGTTACAAAGCATAAGTACTACAAATAAATATATATTTCCTTTGAAACAAATAGATAGTATCAATTAAATTGGTTGGTTTGATAACATTTGAGTTTGATATTAAGGGAAATATAGCCAAATGGAAATTTGTGGAAGGGTTTTACAAGTATAAGACAGCATGGCAAAAAAAAAAAAGAAAAGAAAAAAGAAAAATAAAAGATTGTGGTGAATTCAATAGCTAATATATAGGGGCAATTATAGGTATGGGGCAATCATTCTTATCTTCGGTTGTCATATAAGCAGCCTATTCATGATGCTAGTTATAGTGCAAGTTTTTTATTATTTCCAGCAGTTACATACACAGTCACACCAAGTAGGGCAGGAGCAGGGCCAGTGCCTGGGCCTGGGAGGCAGTTGAGCCCCTCAGACCCCAGGAATCTTCACACTCTCTCTCCCACCTCTTTCTCATTGGCTTGCTCTCTCAAGCCCGGGGTGACACTACACTTTATCCTTTTCTCCCAGGCCCACTCACACACAATCATGGGGAGGGCACAATACTACAGATGTTGACCTTAGAGGTTAATGTAGCCAGACCAATTCATTTACCCTACAATATGTAAAGATAGAAATTGGTGGAAGAGGGCCCTGGAATGGCCATATGAGATTTCATGTACTGTGTCAGGGGTTTTATCCTGCAAGTAATGAGGAATCTTATCTTGTTCCAAGTGGGTGGTGGGCCACATTCCAGAATGGAACCAAGTTGAGCAGAATGGTTACCTGAAAGTTCATAGGACTGTTCCAAATCAAAAAGTAACACAGCTATTAACAATTAGCCAAATATGTCAAGTGTGAATAATGAGGACTATAGATGAAATCGTGGATATCACAAGGCAAATGGTTGCAGGAATTGGTGGAGAACCAAAAGCAAAGGTAAAATAAAAACAGAGGTTCCAAGACCTGAAGAACAAAAGATTTGGTGATTTGGCCTATGGTTAAGAGGTGGATGAGTTGGCCTAAATAAAGAGCTTGCAGATGGAATAACTCTTGCACAAGAAGACACTGATGTTTTTAGCAAGGAGCTAATATAATTAAATTGATGTGTTAGGATTGTACAGAGTTACAGTGAAAGATGGAGTTCAGACAGTAAACAAAGCCCAGAAAGGGATTTCTCTTGGAAAGTACAAGAGAAAGACATTGATGGCAGTCTGAACTAGAGCAGTGACTATAAGCTAGAGTAGTTTGAGTATAAAGGGGAAAGATAGAGTGGTTGGCAAAACTTCAGGGTCATTTGCTGGAAGGGTAAATTTAGTTTGATAATGAGGAATGGAAAATGAACTCCATGTTGGAGAGAAGGGCAACAGAACTTTTTACAGTTAGTAGATTTGGCACACTCCCAATTGGTTTTGACCCATCTGACATTTTAATATTCACATCTGGTTTCTGGAATGAGCTCCATCACTTGGGAAGAGATTTTAAGTGGGCTCACCTTAATGGTTACTGTCCACTGGTTTCCTACATCACTCTCCCCTTGAAGTTTCAACACAAGAGCCTGTGGTTAGAAACTAGTGCAATAAGAGTTAGTCTGTGGGCTCAACTTTATTTAAAGTCTACTTAAAAACTTTCAAAAGGACCTCAGCTGTCTATTCTCACCATCTTCACCGGATGTGAACCCTTTCCAAATGTGGCTGACCCTTTACACAAGATTATGCATCACCATGTAATGGAAAAACCTTCAGCTTTGAACATTAGTAAATGATTGATGGAAATTGCCTCACATCGGGAATAGATGGCTGTCTGTCAAAAGAAAAAATGGCATGACTTAAGTATCTGCACATTGAGCTGCAATTGCTTCCAAGGAGACATTCAGCAGATTGGTCACTGCTTTTTAACGATTCCATTGACGTCAGATGGTGTCTAGTGCAACCAGCTATTTTTATATATCAATTGAAAATGCAGCAGCTCTCTCTCCTCTGAATTTGATCACAAAGTAGCGATGAAATGTACACCTCAGCCAGAAGGTAGCTGAACCGGCATCTCTGGGTTATATTAGCGAGAATATGATTTTCTCTCAATCTGCCCTGGAGTGATGGTTGCAGTGTGAGTTGTACAAATCACTGAGTGGTTTTTTGTTGAGTATTTGTAAGGAAGAAAGAAAGGCGGTATTTTCCTTGACTGATCTAAGTGTTACTGCAAGAAAGCTGGAAGTGATACATAGCATAAACCAGAGTTTAGAAAAGCAACAAGATTATCAATGCCAGACTAGGAAAGTGAGCCTAAAAAATTGATGTCCTTTTCTCCAAAATGGTGCTGAGTCGCTTGCTGAAAATGAAAGTCAATCATCAGGTTCAGGACCAAGGAATTTTTCTGAGCTGTAGGATTCTGAAGGGCACCTTTTGAAACTGTGGGTTCTAAAGAATTTCTATGATTGGATACTTTCTGATGCAAATGTTAACACACAGGATGCCCCAGACTAGAAAATCTTATGCATAAGCACACAGCAGTAATAGAACTACCATTGCTCTCCTCTGCAGAATCCCCAAAGTAGCTTTGAACATACTTTCTTGTGCTTTTATATTTTGACTAGCAGTAAAGCAAATGGATGAAAGAATCACATGACGTGTTCAAGAAAATTCTCTTAACCTTGAAAACAAAAATCAAGTCATAAACACTAAACTACCCCAACATGAAATCAGTTTCATGTATTTAACACTTGGTTTGTTGAAGGAGGTAGAAAATAATTTTTCTATATAATTTGGGGGTGAAGTAGGGAGAAATAAGTGGTTTTTTATGACTCTGTTATTCTTCCCAAATAAGTATAGACATATCAGCAAGACTCTGTGTGTTGGGTTGTATTATATAACTGCATTTTATAAATTCTGAATTTTAAATTGCCTATGATAATATCAGTTCCTAAATGTCAGACATCATGATGAATTGGTATTCGGCTTTTCAAGCCATTTGTTTTTCTTGCTTCCAAAAATGTCAAATGTAAAGTCTCCTGATAACAAATCTGAGCAAAGCTATTTTTTTCCCTTTTGCAGCAATCATAATACTAATGGTCAATTCTTCCAAAGCTTGTTTCATATGTTATTTACTTGATATTCTAATTGATGGGACTGAGTATTACTTTTGAAATAAATTAACTCATAAAATTAAAACACCCAACTATACATTTGAATACATTAAGATGGTTAATTTTACCACATCTATAGTACTGAACTTTGTGTTAAAAAAATTGATTAAATACTTACTGTCTTATTTTTAATTTTCCTTTTGTTCCAGACACACAGATGTTCATTTGCCCTTTGGAAGCAGAAGTAGCTAAAAAAGGAATTTAAAGGCTCGTAAATTTTTCTTCATTAACATCTTACTCTAGCAAAAGTGACACAAAAATTGCACCTTGTATTCCAAAGGATACTGTTAAAACTATATTAAAAACTGAAATATTATGCTTTATTTTTATCCTACATTCATCAAAACTTAAATGAAATACTCATTGCTGAAAGGTACAGAAATTAAACCATACATTGCTTATAAGTTGGTTGATTTATTTGTAAATGTACTCATTTACTCACTCATTCAACACATATTTATAAAGTGTCTATATGGTTCTCAGCATGAGAATAGGTAAGAAGTGCAAAGAGAAATAAATAATTTCTTGCTTTGTGGAGCTGGAATTTAAGAAGGGAATATGATTTACCATAGTCATAACTAATAAAGACAAAATAGATTGGAGACTTCATTTCTTCTTTCAGGACATAACTTAGAAATTAATTTTCTGAAGTCCTGCAAACGAATATTACACAGTAATTCTTTAAAAACTTACCTGAACTGTAATCTAACATAACTCTAAAGAAACTCTCATTTGCTTGGGTCACATTGCCATTCAGTATGTATTCTCTATTTTAAAGTATGAACATCAATATGAGTCAGGGCATAGTGCCCTGATATAGACCATATTATAAATAAGTACACATTTCTAAGCGTGACTACATCCAACATCCAATTGCATTGCTCCACTTTCAGGAATTATTTCTCAAGTTTTGTTTTTGTTTCTCAGGAAAATGAGTTGGAATTTTCTCTGTCCTACTCTTCTCATTTTACAGAAATAAACTGTTCTAAAATAAAGTACAAGTGAGCTGCCCAGCTTCTCCTTGGAGCCAGGCACAGGGACCCTGACCTGGACCCGGACCCAGACCCGGACCCTCTGCCTCCGTTCTTTTGGGGCTCAGAGTATGCGAGCTAGAGAGGGAACCCTGTCGCATCCCAGAGTGGCGGGGGGCTGCCAGGGCCCTTCCCAGGTCACTGTACATGAAATGACCCCTGCCCTCCCCTCTGCACTTCTGCGCGTCTTCAACATGGAGAGTCCTGGTCTCCTGCCAGAAATGCGGGTTGACACGGGGGGTGGGCTGTGATGGTGGTGGGCTGCGGGAGGGTAGTGGCCTGGGAAGGGTCACCCCCCCTCTGGTCTTCTCCAAATCCTTCCAGTCCTCACCAGACACAACTAAATCATTCCTTCAGCAACAGATACACATGAAAATGGAGGTAAGCAGAAGAGAAATAAAGCACAGAACAAACGAACATTTCAGACTCATGGGACACGGGCTGTGAGGCCAATTACAGATACGAACGATTTCAGAAAAATAACCACCGAGGTTTCCACAGATGGGAATGGAAGCTCCGGTTCAGAGATGCCTTCAATGCAAGCTGGGCTCCTTCCCTTCCCACGGGGAGAGGAAAGCCACAGAGACGGGCAGTGACCCCACGATGAACCAGACCAACCATCCACCTGTGCCTATTCTGATCAAGAAACTTTGTACATGAACATCGGTGAGGAGAAATGTTCCCAATGCTAGTGAGCAGAATTACAAAGCAAAAAAGGAGCAAATTGTGACAGAAGCTGGTTCGAAGCAGTAAGAAGGAGGAGGCACTGAAAGGACACTAGCATGAATGAACTGGTGACCTGCAACAAAGATACACCTGAAAACCAAACACAGGCTGTTATATCCCAGGAAAACACGTCCACACCCGGCAAAAGAACATTTGCTCCAGGAAAGAAAGATAAGAATACAATGGACTAAAAATTGACCCATTACTGGCAGTGAAAGAAGCCATGGAGTGACAGAGAGGGGTCAAGGGAAAGGGAGGGAGGGGGAAGAACACACAAAAGGCAAGAGAAAAAGAAATGTGAACAAAAATTATATGATAAAAATTATCTTAAAATAAATAAATATAAATTTAAAAAAATACAAGTGAGCATATAAAAAATTTTGGAACTTTGTTAAGCCTTATGTGGCTCTCTTTTTTTTTTTTTTTTTGAGACTAGGTCTCACTATTTTTGCCCGTGGAACTGCAGGCTCTCGTTGCCCGGGGTACCGCAGACTCAAGCCATCCCCAGCCTCAGCTTCCCAGGTAGCTGGGATTACAGGCACACGCCACCATGCCCAGCTGTTTTTTTGGAACTAGGTCTCACTACGGGCCCCAGGTGGGACTCGAACCGCGATCCCTAGCCCCGGCCGCTTCATAGGCTGAAGCTTACGGGCACCAGCCACCGTGCCTGGCCTTTATGTGGCTCTCCATACCTGTAATCTCAGATGAGGTCAGAGGTTCATGTACCTCCCTGGTACAAAAATGACATGAAAACATTCATTGTCTTGAAGGTGAACAACCGCTCTCACTTGTCCTAGAGATGTCAGCAGAGATGCTTTCATTTCCTGGTTAAAGACTTCATGAGACCATTTTAATAGTCCTTTTTTTCTACCTGAAAATTCCTTTATAGAGAATATTGCTATCTGTGCCTGAACTATCCAGGCACTGTATACGTATATGTAAATATCCAGGCACAATATAAATATGTAACTATACATCTAAACTGACATGGTAAGTGAAGTATTAATCTTTTATTTCTTACAGGAAATAAATGCCTTTTTCAAAGTCATTCTTTATTTCGAGTGAATGACAAGAAGTTCATCTAGAATGTGGAATTATGCAATAAAATCTATTGTAATAATCCTCAATAAAGAAGATATTGCTACTTGGGAGAATTCATGAATGTATCACCTTTACAGATTTCATTCTGAAAGAAAATGAATATACTTGTTGCTTTTAAAAGAGCATTGGATTGTATCTTTTATTTAAATATAGTCTGCTTCTAGGAAATTAAGGACAATATTGTATCACTGAACTTGTTCGAGTATATTTGACTTTCAAACCTTTTAACAGGGAATACAGCATGAAGTTTATATAGACTATGTTTAACTCCCATTTAAATTATGTACCGGATATGTTTGTGTATTGTCTCTAACACAGTACTTGAGAAAGGGAACTTATTCTACAGCATCTATCTCAGTGTTTGACATAAGAAACAGTTTGTTAAAAAAAAACTTGAGAAACTATGCAGAGGGAGCAGTATACAACCTGAAGGAGAAATAATGGTCATTGGTCATTGTTTTTCCATTTCATATCAGATTTTTTTAACTTACTTTTTCTGAATGAAGGACCTCATTAATATCTTACATCCTTTTTAGTATTTTGACAACGTAGTTTTTCCCTGCAGTGTGGTCACTATAGCCCTCTCACCAACAAAACATCCATAGTCCTCTACCATAGTCCATTGTGCTCCCCTCCCCTGAAAAAGCCATTTTCTTAAGGATTACTATCCTTAGAAGGAAAGTTGGAGAATGTATAAAAATAAGAAAGATTGCTTTCTTTACAGAGGAAAGTATTCAATCTACCCGTTTTTAAAAAGCAAAAAAAAAAAAAAAAAAAAAATTAGTATATAAGTGTACTAAATTAAAAATATTCCTAGTTCTCAAATCAAAATAAATTAAAACAAAGGGTGGAGGTAGAAGAGTAAAAATAGAAGATAAGAGGGAGGCAGGCAGGTTAAGGGAGGAAATTAGTGATGATACTAAGAAGCAGAAGGGGAGGTGAGGCACAGGTGAAGCCACTAAGAGTCAAGAGCCCTAAAATGCTGTTGGGTTTACATATCTATTGTTTGTTTTAGAATAAATTATTAAGATGCTTAGCCTGCTATTTGATATTTTAAAAATCGGTTATATCTTTTATTCAATCAGTTATTGATGAACTAGTTAATTGACTACTGTTAAACATTTCCATGCTTGACTCTTGAATGGCTAGTCGCTGCTTTCCACCACTGCATTTCTATGAAGTAATTCCAAGAACTAACCCATCCTAAGAACTACCTAGTCATCACTCCTGACTTGGGCTCTTTCTCCAAATTGAGATTCTAGTGATGTATGTATTTAAATTGAAGCTGTAGCTATTATTGTACCAGAGGATTAGAAAACTCAATATTTTTTTATCAATGAGAAAAGTCAGACAATTGAAGATATTACTGTAATGATACCTAACACATTTTTTATACTGACTCTCTCATGAGATTTATTTTTTATTAATAATTTATAGATAGATAGATAGATAGATAGATACCTAACATCTATTAAATCATGCACTTACAGGTTCTCTACTTTGCCTTTTACATTCCGCCTCTCATTTTGTTCTCACAAAGGCTATCCTTTTTATTACTACCATCCTAAAAGTAAACTATAGTCAAAGATAGCCCGATGTATACATGACATCCACAAAACTACATGAAACTACAGCTGGCAACCTCTGTGCAGTTCACTAAGAATTGAACATGAAAAGATAGCTTTAGGGTCAAGGTCCAAAGAGAGTTTTATTACACTTTATTTGAGAACAGGGAAACCTCCAAAATTGTATGGGACTGAGAAGGTTTTCGAAGAAGCTAAAATGAGGAAGAAGTTGCCAAAGAAAATGTCACAAGTAATGTGGTGGCTTAAAGACATACCATGTCCGGTGTTTTACTTGAATTGTTCATGTGCTTGTGAGGTACATCTCTACCTGCAAGAAAGTCTTCTGTTCACACAGAATTACCTACATATGGGTATGTTTATTTGTGTTGGGTAACATTTTGAGAGAAGATTGCATATTTTTTTGTATTATGTGGGAAGTTAGGAGAAGATTTTATATGGTAGAAGAACAACATGAGCAATATATGTAATCCATTCATGGAAAAGAACCAACTGGTAAAAGCAGGTGTCCAAAGCCTAAGTTTCCCAGGAGGACATGGGAGACATACATCTGGACCTTGTGGCAATCTTGGAAACACCGATTGATCTTTCAGATACCCTAGTGTATTAATTATATAAAAGTTGCTTTGAAGAAAGCCCTTTCCCCACAAATTAATTTTTACACATTCATAGGGCAAAAGTCTTGTGTATCCACTTTTAGGAGTTCAAGGAATATAGGACTATGGACTTATTTTTCCTAGAACTATTCCTTTTGATTAATGAAGCAAGTGCACATGTCAACACATGAAGTTGTACCCCTGTAATCACAGAGCTATATAAGTTAATGAAATATAATTAAAAGAAATATGAAAATAAAACAAAATTTAAAGTTATTTAAAAATATGTTTGTCCTTTGAGAGGTGATCAGTTGAACTAGAACCAACACATTAAATATATTAATATTTCTCTAGAGCTTCCACATTCATTTTTCTTGAAGAAATCACAAAGACCTGGACTTAAGATGGTGTAGATACATTCACGGTTTATGTTAACAAGATTTTGTTCTTTAATGTCTGATAACAAAATTCTTAAAAAGCTGCTTTTGCATTTTCTGTAAAATGGTCATTAAAGACATTGTTCTTTCTGTTAACCTCTGTATGTGGCAGAGACTATCAGTTGCCTATCAATGATTTTAATGGTATATATTTCTATCCAAAGACTGTATTTCCCAATCAGTACTACATCCTTACATGATAGGCATGTAACTAAATTCTACTCAATAAAATAGAGGCAGAAGTGTGATATAAGACTTCTGTAAAGTTCTCTTAAATGGGAAGTAACTTGAGCAGGAGGGCACCACTTCTTGCTGATGGTCTGAAACTAAGATGTAATCGCTAGTATGCCAACAGCCCTTTGAACTAAAAAGTATTTTGAGATGGAAATCATAAGAATAATAGATCATAAAATAGGAACTTAGGTCCTTAGTCATACCGTATCAAACTTGGGATTCTCTGTGTCTGACTGACCTTTATGTAGGTAATTTCTGATTTGTTTCAACCCATTTCACATAAGGTTCTGTTTTCTTCAGCAAATCTAATCATCCATCCCTTATACAGGATATGGATAGTATGTTTCTTGTAGAGTTTATTACCCATAGAAACTACTTCTTCCCTAATAGGTTTACTTCTTATCTCACTGGCTTCACTTTTTTGATCTTGTCTACTTTGAAAAGCAGAGTTAAATTGAATTGTTGTTTGCAGTAATCACTTTGCCCTAAGCACTTGGTATTATGATTTCCATCATCACCCCCACCTCCAGCCTGACTCCATCCATACCTTCTGGCAGTTTACCTCCTGATAAACAGTCCGGTAAGGTATCTTTATAAACTTCTCTGTAAAAGGTTTTATAAAAAGTATACACACAGAATTTAGCATGCTCTGCTGATGTGGCAACACTGCATTTTAGAAAGAACTGATAGAGGAAAAGAGAAACTTGACTTTAATCATTAACATTTTAATCCCAAAATTAGTCTTTATCTGCCCACCCAGTAAATCAAAGGCAAGAGAGACCTATGTATATTTTCCAAAGCAATTGCAATTATGAATGCAGTTCCTATACTGTTGATTCTTTTGTATACAGAGAATGCAGAAGCTAGAGACATGACTGCATACGGGTACCAAAGTGATTGATGTTAGACAGTGAATTTTTATGATAACAGCTAGTAAGTGGCAGCGCCAAATTCCACATCCATTTCTATGTGCATCAAAGCCTCAGATTCTTAGGCCCACAAAATAATGCTTTATAAAGCACAGTCTCAAAACAATAACAAAATCGCTGACCTGCTAGTAACCACCATCTCTTCTCTTACCATCTCTTCTCTTGCTCAAAGAAATATTAAAAATTATAGCAGAAAATAAACCTATGTAAATTCCACATCTGTACCTCTGCCTCCTCTCACATACTGGTGTCTTGAAGCCAGTGAGTGCATGTTGACACATCCCTGGCCCCTCCCTTACCTGCTCCCCTCTTGCTCCCAGAAGCTGTGAAAACTCAGATCTTCAGAGACTTGCAGCAGGTATAAATACACTGGAGAGAAGTGTGGGGGTGATTTTTACCACATTATATAAATAAATGCAGAAAATAACCTCGTTCTCATTAGAACATAGCTCTGACTGTGATTTCTTTTGTGGGTGGATAAAGTTGTGCTCACATTAGATGATTTTGGTAAAACTGCTGTCAATAAAAGAATAAAGTTATATTTCCTTCAGGCAATCTTCTTCTTAAATACAAAATTTTTCTTACACAGATTATTTGGAAAACATAATTCAATATGAGGACATTTTTTCCGTATGAAATATCCTGAAGAAACCTTTTAAAAGCCCAGGGTAAGAAATGGCTTAACTTCTGGACCTAGGTTCCATTTTCTAGAATCAGAGTGGCCCCTTCTATCCATTCAGAGGCCAGCACTTGCCTTAGGGGTCTAGATATCATGATTTTATCAATCCTATCCATAACCCCCACTTCCACATGTCTAGGGAAGGGATAATAGGGTGCCAGGAATACATACAGTGGGAACACAGAAATGAAATGAATTACTAAGATAAGCCCTCGCTAACTTGTACTTAACAAAGAGACACCTGCTCATACCCACAGTTAATCTGTTGTTTGGCATCAAGATTTATAGTCTTCATCTACATTCTTCTTTCCAAGTTTTGAGTGTTTATTTAGTCTTATTATTCTTTACCACTTTGATGTAGTTTTTGGTGTTTTGACTGCTCCATTTGATGAATGGGAAACTAACTCCTTCATTGATAAAATAAAATGGAGCCTGATCATTAAAATGTCAAAGGATATTCAATGGGTGGCATGAATGACCATCTCCACAAGATCCTGTCTCATCATTAACACTCCAGGCTTAAGAACTGAAAAACTGACTTCATATGCACTAGCATCCTGTTACATGATGAGTATAAGTATGAATTTTTGTCATTAATCAATTATTCTAGTTTAAAATGAGTCAAATTAGTCTTTCAGTGCATAGTTTTCAGATAACTTAGCCATAATAGAAAAAATTGTGCAAATATTTTTTCAAAATTCAGAAATTATTTCAAGAAGTCACATATTTTGCACAGTCCCTGGAACATACTACCATCTCAAATTTAACTGGAGTTAGTTTTATATTTTATGAGGGCTTGTTTCATTCAGACATGCCAGTGAACAAAAATGTGCAAATAAAAGAGAAGTTATATTTAACCACCTGAAAAGTGGTTTAATGAATCTTAAAATCAGATCGGATACAAAAGAAAGTTATATGTGGAAGATCCAGACTGAGGAATAAAGTGACTATCGTAGGTATCTATTTTTATGAAGCTTAACTCAACAATTTATAGGTGTTAAACTATTAAGACATCTAAGATACTGAGCTAAAGATTCTCCAAGAATAATGAGATATAATGTCTGGATTCTACTGTAAAATGAATAGTAAGTACTTAAAAGTATAATTTAGCCAATAAAACAAAGCAGAAAAGTATAATTATAGAAATAGCTGTGAAGTTCATTATAGGTCAGAGGCAGGAGAGTTTTCTTCTCTTTGCAAAACCCATAGACCAGCAAGAGAGTTAAATAATTCTGCCTTACTGAAACTAATGATTCCAGGTGTCTTATCAATCCTTTGACTCGTGTGTCATTTCCCACTTCCATTCCCAGATTCAAAGCCCAATTAATCCCTTGCCACTCTCATTGAACAAGTCATTCATCCTCACAAATATACCATCTGGAACTCAGTGAATAACAGTAAGAAAATTCATACCTGAGACTAAGCGTTAGGTCTAAAATATATTATGTGTTGCAGAATCTGAGGTGGAGATCAACAGGTAAGAAGTTTTTTTAGTGAGTGCTGCTGGAATTAGCAGTGAAGAGAGAATAAATAGAATTAGAGGAAGAACTGGGAGCTTCAAATCAAAGACTCAGCCAACCCAATTAGAAGCTCCAAATTTACCTTGAAATCCTTAGAGCGGTTTAGGCCATTACTCTCCCCAAATCAATCAGTCAGTGGAGCAAGTTGCCTTGGGAAAGGATTTTGACCTTAGGCAAGATTGGATCTCTAGTCCAAGCAATGCTGAGAGAGCATATACAGCTTTCCACACTGGGTGAATAAATCATTGGAGATCAGAGTGGCATAGATCAGCATCCATACAAGTTATGTTCTTTCATCTAAGTTTTTCAAAGTCAATTGATAAAGTTGAAACCATCTTTACTCACTTTGTGCTTGTATGCAATGTATAGTCTCCAGATCATTATATAGTTACCAATTTTGAGTAACAAAAAAATGCTACAGCTTTGTAGATGATAAGATCTGAAAGCACTGAATGGGTCTTTATGTCTGTAACTCCTTTTTCAGATAAAATAGCTCTCCTTTCTCACTTGTTCTTTTGCCCAATTGCTGTGAAGTAATTTACAGTTTAAGAAAGGTTAACAGAGGTATAAACAATGCACAGATGTCTCTCATATTTTCTTAATGTTTTCTGCTAGTAGGTGTTATGGAAATCACTCATTGGCTTGGCAGTTAGTTGAGGGTGATCAGAGATCCAGGGGTACAATTGGTTAATATGTGGTACTTATACATAATGGAAATGAACAATGTATGTGAACAAAAAGCAGTCCTGTTCTCACCATAGAATGGGATGAGAGGTGCTTTTTTAGTTGGCATTAAAAGTTGATCTTCTATAAAACTGTTCCATAGAGAATGTATCTGTGACAGGTAAGCAATCAGCTCATAGAAATGCAGAAATATGACAGCACTAGGTTGAGTAGCTCTTCATTTTATACATTTTATTTTCATTCATCAGAACATTTCCTTGGGTCTACTAAGAACCTTGGCCCTACAGTAGTAAATACAGTATGTATGGCTACTAGTTTTATGGAGACTGTAGAATAGTGGTAAAAAATAAACATTTTACCAAGAAAATCTAATGAAGTTCAAGATGTCACTTGAGTATTAGCAGGGCATCAAAGCAAAATTAACAAATTCCTATAGATTTCCCAAAGAAAGTCATATTTAAGCTTAAAGCAGAAAACAAATGAGTTAAATTTTCAAAAGATCAGGGGAAATATTCTAATAAAGGGAATGGTATGATTCAAAGTTAAAAAGGTGATATAACTCAGAAAATAACTAAAAGACATTGCATGTTCAAGGAAACAAAGAGGGGTGAAGGAGATAAAGGTCTAGAGGAGGCGGGGAACTAAATCATAAAAGCACTGCTATGAACCAGGTAAAAGGACTTGTACTTTATTGTGATAACCTAGGAATGCCACTGAAAGATGAAACAGAGGCAAGATCTAAACTACAATTTGGCATCATAAAAATGACTTTGGTACCATGTGAAGAGTAGATTGAGGGAAACGAAACTGGTTAGAAACTAGGAAAAGACTTTGATGGACTTTATTAAGAGAATGGAGATGGAGAGAAATAATTATACGTTTTATTTTTAAATTTGATTGCATGTATAAATATATATATACATACATACTTTACATTATTGTCTACTCTGATATCCTCCCACCACCTTGTCACCTGTGAACCATCATCTTAATTTCTTGTGCCATCCAATTTCACTGCCATACCACCCTCCTGCTCTGTGCTTCAGTTCTGCTGATGGTTTGTGAGTTTTAAGTTTTACTTGTCCTGTTGTTTATTTGTTTTCCCTATGTCTTGCATGTAGGTGAGATTATCCAGTATTTCTCTTTTTCTTTCTGACTCAGAGAAATAATTATACTTAAGAGCTAATTGACAACAGAATCATGAGAGTGTAATGATCGATTGTATGATAAAGGGAAGAGTTGGGAGTACTCCAAGGTCTCTGATTTAGGAAATTAGATAGAGATAAGTGTCATTACTGTGTTGGAGAAGACTGGAAAAAAAAAGATTCAGAATGGAAATGACAAGTTTTTTTTTTTTCACATTTAATATTTGAGGGTAGAGTTTCAAAAGCAATTAGACTTTGCTTTGGGGGTTTTCTGGGCTAGATATGCAGATTAAAGCCAATTTAAAGACATATCAACTAAAGAAAGTTTTGAGACAAAAAGCAGAACACTTTGAAAGAATTATGAGGTACATCAGTGTTCTTGAATTGCATAAAGAACAAAGAGCCCCTGATGCATTTGAGAAAGAGCATGCAGAGAAGCAGGAAGAAAGTGGGTAGCGTTTGTTAGACCAAGAATCTTAACTGAGTAGCAGCTTGCTTTCTGTTCTTTCTAGACTGTTCTTCCTAGCCCTCTGGGGAGTGTGATGCTGACATAATATTGCGCTCTACCTAGTGGAATGGAGCAAAAGTAATGGAAGACACCTTCAAAGTTGATGAATCAAAACTCCCATAAAGGGTTCTATTTTCTCCAGTTTATGGCTTCATGTCTATGCCCAGAAGAAACCAGAAACCTTCCTCATTCCCTGGGAGAAAACATGATTAGTCTTCACATGAGTAGGAAACAAACTTTGTGTGTCAACTGATGAAGATTTGGGGGCTCACCTATAGCAGAAGCATTAGCTTCACTCATGCAGTACAGGATCATAAAAGCCAAGGGAAGGGACTATTTCTCACAAGAGTAATCAGCACTATCAAAGGGCTGCTAAGTGAAGCTAGTACTGAAAAGAGTCTTAATTTAGCAACTTCAAGGTTTTTAAGTGACTTGCCTGTGTCAATATTTAAGATGAAAATTTTTAGGCTAAACCTAAACCTATTTATGATCTTGATGATGGTGATTGTCTTAGAGTTATTCTGCATTCATAACAATTTGATTATCCTGAGAAACTTTGTGTGTGAACTTGACATATAATTTTTTTTTTACTGGGTCTTGCTATGTTGCCTGGGGTAGTTCTGATCCCATGGACTCAAGCGATCCCAGGCTCAGACTCCCAGGTAGATGGGATTACAGGTGCCCACCACCGCACCTGGCTGCTTTTTCGAGACCAGGTCTTGCTATGTTGCCCAGGGTAGTCTTAAGCCTGTGAACTCAAGTGATCCCTGTCCTATTGCCTCCCAGTGCTTGGATTACAGGCACATGCCACCATGCCCATCTGACACACATGTTTTGTCATCTTTTTAATTGTCGTATTTTAATCAAATATGATACCTGATGTTGGCGATTTAATGATATTTTGGTTCTCAGTATTCACTCTTCAAGTTGATAGTTTTAACTCTCTTGACTCAATTTGAAGAAACAAAATGTCTAGTTTGTCACAGAAAACCCCATAGTAACCTGTCATTCAATCAATGACTATTTTGCTTGGCTGCAACAACTGAACTTTTTGAGAATTCTGATTTTTCTACGTTAGTGATTTAACCCTAAATTTTATAAAAACTAAACCTTAGTGTATGTAAATACTGTGGGGACCTTGGAAAATGCAGAAACTTGGCTTCCTACATCCAGTGTTCTAATTCAGCAAGTAAGTCTTGTTTTAGGTTTTAGAATCCACATCTTTTTTTTTTTTAATTAAACCAAGCACCTCAGGTGACTCTAGAAACAGCATCCTTAGACTCTACTTCACTGGACACTGACCTGCATCTATGCAAGTGCTTTAAACCCAAATTTGTAGTCAATGGAGGAAGTATAACGATTCCCCAGGTGCTTGAGAATAAAAGACTGAAAAACATTTTTATATAAAAGAGTAGAAAGGAGAATTATAAAAGGCAGTGTCTCATCTATCTTTTCTTTTTTTTTTCATGAATGTATATAGACTCTCCTTGACATATGGTACCTAATAGATGTGTCTTACGTTCAGCGAGCATTTTTAGTCCCTTAGTATGTTTTTTTATTGATTTCATATATATATATATGTATTTTTATGTCATTGTCTACCCCCAAAGTTCTTCCACCATCTTATCACCTGTGAACCATCTTAATCTCTTGTACTCCTCCCCACTCCTTGTTTTTACCCTCCTCCCCCTCTCTTGCTCTATGCTTCAGATCTGCTGACAGTTTGAAAATTTTCTTGTCCGTGTGCTGTTTTTTTTCCCTATATCCCTCATATAAGTGAGACCAGCCAGTATTTCTCTTTCTCTTTCTGACTTATTTCCACTAACATGATTTTGCCAGGCTCCATTCATATTGCTGCAAGTGACGTTTGTCTTTTTTGATGAATATTTCATTGTGTACATATCCCACAACTTTTTGACACCTTCACCTGTTTGGGATCTTTTTGTCCCCCCCCCCATATTCTGGCTATTGTAAATAGTGCTGTAGTCAATAGACATCTGAGTACAGGTGTCCTTTTGAATTAGTATGAATGTATTCATTAGTATGAATTAGTATGAATGTATCCCAGAAGTGGGCAATCTGGATCTAATGGTAGTTCTCTTTTCAGTAGTTTAAGGGTCCTCCACACAGCTTTCCATAGTAGATGAACCAGTTTGCATTGTAAACATGTTCCTTTCTCTCCACATCCACACCAGCTCTTGTTGCCTGTACTTTTTGTTTTTGTCATATATATATATGTCATATATATATGTCATATATATATGTCATATATATATATATATATATATATATATATGCCATCCTTACTGGTGTGAGAATGATATCCCATTGTGGTTTGATTTGCATTTCCTTGATTAGTGATATTGAGCATTTTTTCATATGCCTATTGGCCATTTCTACTTCTTTTTTCAAGAAGTGCATTTTTAACTCTTCTCCCCATTTTTTGATTGGGCTTTATGTTTTGTTTTTGTTAATTTGTGTGAGTTCCTTGTGGATCTTTGTTACCAGACCCTTATCAATTGTATGGAGGGCAAAAATTTTTTTCCCCATTCAATTGGGTTTCTTTTTGTTTTGGCTATTTTCTTTTTTGCTCTACAGAAGGTTTTTAGTTTGATGTAGTTCCAGCTACTTATGTTTTCCTTCATTTTTAAATTTTTTAATTTTTTTTTTTAGCATCTGGAGATGTGTCCTGAAAGAAGTTTCTGAAGTGTAAGCCTTCTATATTTTACCCATATTTTCTTATATGTATTTTAATAGACTTACATTCCAAGTCTGTTATCCATTTTGATTTGGTTTTTGTACATGGTATAAGGGAATAGTCTAGATTCATTCTTTTGCATGTAGCAGTCCACTTTTCCTGGCACCATTTATTGAAGAGACTATTCTTGTTCCATTCTGTTTTTTGCTCCTTTGTCACAGATTAGTTGATCATACATGTGTGCTTTATTTCTTGACTTTCCATTCAATTCCATTGGTCTGTGTGTCTGTTTTTATTCCAGTATCATGCTATCTTAATTATTATGGCTTTGCACTATAGTTTAAAGTCTGGAAGTGCAATTCCTCCATTCTTCTTTTGGTCAGGAGAGGTTTGGATATTTGAGCTTCTTTACTATTCCATATGAATTTCAATTAGTATTTATTCTGTTTCTTTAAAGAATGTCATTGAGATTTTTATTGGGATTGCATTGAATCTGTCGATTGCTTTTGTTAGGATGGCCATTTTGATAATGTTGATAATGTTGATTCTTCCAATCCAGGAGTAGGAAATGTCTTTCCATTTCTTTGTGTCTTCAATTTCTTTTTATCAATGCTTTATAGCTCTCTTTGTATAAGTCTTTTACATTTTTTGTTTATTCCCAGGTATTTAATTTTCATTGGTACAATTTAAATGGATTGGTTTTCTTAATTTCCTCTTCAGACTGATTTTATGCATATGAAAAGGAAACTGACTTTTATGTGTTGATTTTGTAACCAGCTACCTTACTGAACTTGTTGATTTTCATTAGTTTTTCTGTAGAGTTTTTAGGGTTTTCTATATAAATTATCTTGTCATTCGAAAAGTTATAATTTTATTTCTTTCCCTATTTGGATTTCTTGTATGTCTTTCTCTTGCCTATTGTTCCAGCTAGGACTTCCAGTATTATATTGAAAAGCAGTGGTAAGAATGGACAGCCTTGTTCCTGATATCAAAGGGAAGACTTTAGTGTGTCACCACAGATATTGTCTGTAGGTTTGTTACATGGCTTTTATTTTGTTAAGGTGCAATCCTCCTATCCCCAGAATTTTGAGGACCTTCATCATAAAAGAATATTGATTTTTGTCAAATGCTTTCTCAGCATCTATTGATATATGATCATGTGGTTTTTAGTTTTCTTCTTGTTGATATGTTGGATTCCATTAATTGATTTTTGGGTGTTGAATCATTCTTGTTTCCCTGGGATAAATCCCACTTGGTCATGTTGTATAATATTTTCAATGCATTGTTGGATTCTATTTGCTGAGATTTGGTTGAGAATTTTTGCATCTGTGTTCATTAGGGAGATTGACCTGTAGTTTTCTTTCTTTTTATTATCTTTGTTTGGTTTTGGTGTTAGTGTAATGTTGACTTTGTAGAATGTATTTGATAGTGTTTTTGACTTCTCACTTTTTAAAAACAGTTTGTAAGATAGGCACCAGATCATCTCTGAATGTCTGGTAGAACTCATTTGGGAACCCATCTGGTCCAGGGCTTTTGTTTTTGAGGAGTGATTTTATTATTGTTTCAATTTTGCTGCTTGAGATTGGTTTCTTTAAGCTTTCTATATCTTCTTTATCCAGTTCTGGATGGATGTATACTCCTAAAAATTTGTCCATCTCATCAAGATTTTTGAACTTGCTTGCATATAGATGTTTGTAGTAATCTCTAATTATCCTCTGGATTTCCGCTTTGTCCATTGTAGTTTCTCCTCTTTTGCTATGATTCTATTTAGTTTTGTTTTCTCCTTTCTCTTTTTTGTGAGCCTGGCTAGAGGTTAATCTATTTTGTTCATCCTTTCAAAGAACCAGCTTTTTGTTTTAGTAATCTCTTTTTTCTTTCCAATGCCTTTTTTCTTTCTATTTCATTTATTTCTGCTTGAATTTTGATTGTCTCCTTTCTACTTGCTTCTGGATTTTTCTGTTCTTTCTCTAGTTCTCTGAGATGTGAGATTAGGCTGTTTCTTTGGGTATTTTCTTGTTTCTTGATGTGGGAATGTATTACTATATATTTCCCTCTTATTACTGCCTTTGCAGCATCCCGTATATTCTGGAAGGTTGTATCTTCATTGTCATTCATCTCAAAATGTTTATTTCTTCTTTGATTTCCACATCAATCCACTCTTTTTCCAATACTTATGGTTCAGTCTCCATGAAATGAGAGGTTTGTAGTACTTCATTTCATGGTTGATTTCTAGTTTGATACCTTTGTGATCAGAGAAAATAGATGGTATGATTTCAATCTTCATGAATTTATTGATACTGGTCTTGTGACCCAGTACATGGTTGATTCTACAGAATGATCCGTCTGCACTTGAGAAATATGGGTACTCAGTTTTGGGGGGTTGCAGTGTCAAATAGATGTCTATTAGATCCATTTGGTCTAGGTGCTCATTTAGAGTTACTGTGTCCTTGTTTATTTTTTGTTTTGTTGATCTATCTCTTGGGGAGAGTGGGGAGTTAAAATCTCCTAACACATATGTGTATTCTCTAATATCTTTTTTCCAAAGATGTTAGCCATTGTCTGATGTATTTTGGTGTGCCTGCATTTGGTGCATATATATTGATGAATGTTATGTCTTCCTGGTGTATTAATCCCTTGATCATTATGTAGTGGCCAGCTGTGTCTCTTGCTACCATTTTTAGTTTGAAGTTAGATATAAGTATGACTGTACCTGCCTTCTTTGGGGGTCCATTTGTTTGCAAAATTGTTTTCCAACTCTTTACTTTCAGATTATATTTAGCTTTAGCAGTAAGGTGTGTTTACTGGAAACAGCAGAAATATGGGTTCTTTTTTTTAATCCATTCTGTTACTCTGTCTTTTTATTAGTATATGTAGTCCATTAACATTTAGGGGGATTATTGATATGAGGTGGTCCATACTTGTCCTTTTGTTCATCCTTTTGTTGTTCTGTTCATTACTTTGTTATGTTCTTCTTGTTTCAGTCCTCTTCATTTAAATTTTATTTCTTGTAATAAATCTTGGGGAGGGAGGGTGGTTAGTAGGAGTGAATTTCTGAAGATTTTGTTTGTTTGAGAAGGTCCATCTTTTTCACTCATAGATGAATGAGAGCTTTGCAGGATAAAGTATCCTCGGTTGGCATTTTTTTTTAGAGTTTGTTGAATAGGTTGCTCCATTCTCTTGTTGCCTGAAATGTTTCTTCTGAGAAGTCTGATGTGAGCCTAATAGGTTTTTCTTTATAGGTTAACAGTTTGTTGCTTCTTGCTAGATTCTTTATGTTCTCTTTGTCTTGGATTTTTTTGAAGTTTTACTGTTATGTGTCTTGCAGTAGTTTTGTTTTCATTGTGGTAATTTGGTGTTCTAGCTTCCTGTATCTTTATTTTTGTTTCTTGCTTCACATTTGGGAAGTTCTCTTCAATTATTTCCTTGAATAGTTTCTCAGTTCCTTTGTCTCTCATCACTCCTTCTGGTATTCCCATAATTTTAATGCTTCCTTTTCTCATGGTGTCAGATAGTTCTTGGAGCATTTTCCCAATCTTCTTCCTCTGTACCTCTCCCTCTTTTTCTTTTTGGATTCTTTTCACCTCTGAGTCTTGGAGAGTATTGATATGTTCTTTCTTTTTTCATGGGCTTTCTTAAATTCCTCTATTTTTTTTAAGTTTCATTTTCAGTTGTTAGTTTGTTGTATTCTGCATATCATTCTTTACCTTCTCTGCCTCATTGCTTAAATCATTTAATGATTTTCTTATGGTGACTCTGAATTCTTTTTCAGGCAAGTTGGAATAGTACTGTGTCCATACTGTTGATTTCATTAGGCTGACTTTCTCTCTGTGGTGTATTATTCCCTGGAATATTTGCTTGATTATTTGTGACTTTCTTCCATCCCACAGTTTGTCTTCAGGTTTGTTCTGCCCATGATACCCCTATACCACTGATATTGGTCAGCATGATTACTTTGAGAACTTGCAGAATTGTAGATGTATATACCTAGTAGCTGGGTTGCTGTGGTTGGTGTGTAGAGGTAGTGGTGCCATTCCTTCCTCAGCTTCTGTTAACAGGTGCCTTGCCTAGTAGGACTTCTCTGAAACCAGGTAACAAATCAAGGAAAATGGGGTGCTGAACAAAACATACAAAGAGGGGCAACTGGCCTTATGAAGTCAACCACATACTGGGTTTGTTCCAACCCACACATGCAGTAGCAAGACCACATAAACCTTAAGAGGGAGGCAAAAACAAATTCACTTATTAAACTTACTTATTAATAATTTATTTATTAAAAGTCACTAAGGGTGTACAAGAAACCCCTTTGGTAATCTTACCACATAGTCCTGTCTGTAGTTCAAAGAGGACATAACTGCAGCAGCCATGCATGTCCACAAAATGGTAGCTGCCTCAACTCAAGCCAGGTGAAAGAGCCAAGAAGGTGCTGCCACTCCTTCTTCAAAGACACAGCTCCACTCACTCCAAGCCAGAAAATGTCAAGATGGTGTCATTAATCCTTTTTCAACAGCAGGAGATTTAAATCCAACAAGGTATCCAGGATGGTGTCATCAATTCTCCTCCCAAAGGCACAGTCCAGCATTCTTTCAGCTCCAACTCCAAAGTGGCCCTAAAACCAGCAAGACTCACTTGATTTAGCAGCAGCAAGCATTTCAGGCATCTCATAATGAAAACAGCAACGCAATAAATTCTCTTCAGTTTTCCAGAAGACTTCCAAGCTTCACAGTTTCAAAATTAAACCAGTTCTCAAGTGCTAAATTTCCAAATCAGCCTATACAAGTTACAAGTCTCTCAACAACAGGCTTCCCCAGGCTCCATGCAGCCCAGGCTTGTACCTGAGCCCTGACTGCTTGAGTACCTCACAGCCAGTAGCTCCTCCTTCTCCTCTACTCTCCCTCATCTCTTTTCTTTCCTGCCCATGTGTTTTGTCCCAGTCTCCTCCCTAATCTCCTGGCACTAATCCTATCACAAGGAGGTTTGGCTTCCCTTTTCTAAGTCTGCACCCACCAATGAATGGATAGTTGCTATTTTAATGCACTACCACCAGTACTAGGGGCCACAACTCCCCAATTTCACCACAGCCCACCTAATATCTGGTCATGCCTATCCAGTTGTTTGGGGCTAGTAGAATTGAAGATGGATGTACCCACAGTTCCTGCATGGACTTGTGACTGCCAGGTGGCTGATGTCAACGGGTAAGGTTCCCAAGTTAATGCGCTGGCAGGAGGGGATTGAGTATGAAGGTTTCCTAAAGCTCCTATCTGGGCACTCTTCTGCTGTGGCAAGTGCTGATATGACTTACCCTTGGACCTCCAGTCTGTCTAACCCCCACTTTGAGAAGAGGGGTCCCAGACCTCAGTCTGGGGTAGTCTGGGATCCTGTGTGGTAGGTGCCATGATAAGCACAAGGTGGCAATCAGTCAGCTGTGAGGTGCCTGATGGCTGACTGGAGTGAACTTCTGTGTTCAGTTGTAAGGTCCTTCTAAGTTGTGACCCTCAGGGCGGAGCCATTGGTTTAATGGACTGGTCTTCCCAAGGGCTTTCTCTTTCAAAGTTGTGACTCCAGAAGAGATGAGAAATCAGGAAAAGGAGAGGGAAGGAAGGAAGATGGAAGGAAAGAAGAAAAAGAAGGAAAAAAGAAGGGGAGAAGAAAAAATGCAAAATTGGGCAGTGTTCAAAGAAAAAAAGAAGAGGCAGAGAAGGGGAAAATGTGAGAAAAAAAGAGAAGAAAAGGGATAAGAAATAAGAAAAATAAATAAGGGGAAATGATACTAAAGATAGGGAGAGGAAAACAAAGTAGAGCAGAAAGAAACCAAAAGCACAGGCAGAAAATAAAAGACCCAAGATAAAAACACAGGACAAAAACAAGTCAAACAAACAGAAAAAAAGAAGAAAATAGGGTGTGTGGAGCAGGGTGTTCTACCCTCCCCACCCCACCCCTCCAGTTGGGTGAAGGAGCTCTTCCCTACTGAGTTATCATTGCTACTACCCAGCTGAGCTTATTCATTGTGAGTGTCCTTGGGGGGGGGGGGGCTCTCCCCAACTGGGTGAATTGTCCTTCAGGATAAGGTTTCAACTTTCCCAGCTGAGCTTTCAGGAGCACCTTCAGGGGTGGGTGTATAGGGAGAGAACTGCTCCTGTGCCCGGTGTAAGCACAGGCAAAGGCTTTTCACCTGTGACCCGCAGTCATGGCATAGAGTCTTGACCCCCTGAGTCTCCCCTGCAATCATTGTCCCCAGTTGTAGTCAGTGTGGTCTCGGAAAGTTGTGGGTACCCAATTAGGAAGTGTCCTGATGGCTGATGTGGTAGTTCCCTCCAGAGGAGCTGCAAGCAGCTACGGTGGTGCTGCAAGGTTTCAGTCTCTGGAGTCCTCCCAGCAACCAAGGTGTTATGAGCTGGGATTAGTTGGTGTTGGGGTCAGAAGTGCTGTTGCTGCTGCTGCTCTGCTGCTGCTGCTGATGATGATGATGAAGATGATTATGTTGATAATGATGTTGATGGTGATAATGAGGGCAGTGGTTCCAGCTGACAGTGGGTACCTCCTCCACTGTGTACTAGAGCCAACATGGTAACTGGCAACAGAAGAACTAAATTCAGCCACAGTGGTGATTTGTTGCCTCAATCTGATTCTCCTCAGGAACCAAGGTGTCCCTAGGTGGAGTCAGCTAGTGTTGGGGTCAGAGGTGATGCTGCTGCTGCTGCTGCTAATGATGGCTGCTATTCCAGCTGGCTGTGAGTGCTTCCTCCTTGGTGCACCAATGACTGATATGGTTGCTGGTCTCAAAGGAACTTTTGCTATCAGAGTCATTCAATGACGTTGGACCTTTGCTCTCTGGTTTTTGGTCTTCCTGAAGGGGATCTACTGACCCATTGCAAGAGTCTGAGATTTTCCAAGATGTTGCATCAGTCCTTTTTCCTTTGGGGGAGCTATGTTTTTCAGGAGAGTTTGTGGATGTGTCCCTCCATCTTTCTTTCTTTATATACATGTAGACATTATTTTCTCCAATTTTATAATTCTCAACTCTGTGAAATTCCAAATAAGATTGATTTTATGATGAAACCATCTGTTTCATAACCCCTGAATACAATTCACAGGTGATGTAGCAAATTCCTGTAGCACTTTGATGCATCATAAGCTCATTTGAAAGCAAGAATTTTACTAATCTTCCAGTATGGAAAGAAAGGCAGCAGAAGTTCATATCACTTACCTACATTGTGTCATTGTCTGAAGTTGGCCTTCAACACTGGCATATTGCCAGTGTTTACCATTAAAATTTTATTTGTACCCTTTAAATCACTTTGTGAAAGAATATCTCTCTGGGTAACACTTTCCTAAATAGAGAAGTAAGCAACTAAGCCTTCTAGAAGTCTGAATATAGGAAATTTATCGACACGACATACAGACACCTTGTCTGACATGATTTTGTACTGAACTAGTTTCAGTAGCTAATTCAAACTGAAGGAATAAGAATAAGAAAGAAAAATGGGAATTTGCAGTTAATCAACTCCAAACAGCCAGAGTAACCTGTGTTAGTTATATGAGCATATGCCATAACTGTATTTCTCTGTGCTTACATTGCTTCATATGCAATACCTACCTATTGAGACTTGATTAAAAGCTTGAAAATAGGTACCTCATATAGTTCAAAGGGAAATTAATCATACTTAGAAGCATATGTGGCAAATCCTGAAAGTCATTTTTCAGGTTAGCTTATCTACTAAGCTATATGATAGCCTGTTTCTCACAGAATCTTATTTCCCAGTAAACTCACCTTTAAAACTAACCTAATCAGCATAACTTAAAGAAGAGATCTTCCATCTCTGATTGCATTTAGATACATGTCCAATTAAAATACTTAACTCTGGCTTTCCAGTTGTTCTTTCTGGATTTCAGTTTCCTCGTTTGTAAAGATAAGATTTTTTAAAACCTAACTTTATTAAGTTGTAAAGAATAAATGGGATAATGTATGTACAAATTTAAGAAAATAACCTGCATTTTTAAAGTCTTACACAAGTATTGTGTAAGGAATTACTAGGCATAGGTATTTCTGCTGTACTGCTAATGTATGTATTAGCCTTCATTTTTTCACAAAATCACAGTAAACATTGTAAAGCAAGCACACCCATGCCCAGGGCATGTTCAATATCAATTTGGGCAGACAGAAAAAGAGAGTCCTAGAGCCCTCAGTGGATTTTACAGGTTTTAATGCTCACTCGGGAGCCAGATACACATTCAGGAAGGGTAGGGGGGATAGGAGGGAGGCAGGCAACCTACCCTCCCAGTCCCCACTCACCCCCCCTCCCCAAATCTTTACACTCTATCTCAGCTCTCTTTGGCATTCTTTCTCTGGCCTTTTCTATGGTACTGCTCATATAGTCATCATGGTACTTTTATCCCTGCTTCTAGGCTCAGGTGTGCATACAGGTGTGCACACCCATGTTTCTTGAATCCAGGAGTCCAGAATTATGGGTGTGCATGCTCTCCTATGTCTGTATTAACATGATCAAGGCCAAAAGTAATCCATAGGCTAATGCTATAAAAAGCCTGACTAACTCATTTATCCCACAAGCATCTTGGAAAAAAATTAGGATTAAGAGCAAATGCTTTAGAATCCATGGCAGTTTTTTAACTAGGACATTAGCAAAAATAATAAGAATCCTAAAAATGTTCACTGACTTAACTCCCAAAATCTGAGTGAATCTACCTATAATGCCTTAAACTCTAGAATCAAAATTCTCCCCAACCCCAGTGCAGATACAGGTCTTTAACAGCTGTTACTTAATAAAGGACAGTTATATCCAAAATTAAAATATGATTCAGAAGTTTGTTCTTTTGTTTTGGTTATTGTCTTGTTCTAACACAGAGAAATGCCTTGTCTTGTCAGGTTCTTAATCTGCATTAACAAATTCTTCAGATATAATAGGCAGTCTAGCAAGTCTCATTGCCACTAAACCAGCCACCTTCTACTAAAGAAAGACATGTAGTGAATTTTCAGCATTTATTTTCAAAAGCTCAAATTTCATTAAAGTTTTATTTAACTGAAAAAGTTTAACCTGATCACTTCAAATGATGAACTCAGACTCTAAATTTGGTCCAATTCGCTTTCTGTGTTATGTTAATATCATTCCCCAGTTGCCACTTGCTGTGATTTGATTTGCATTAAAAATATGTGCCACAGAACAGTCCATAGACATAATAGATTAAAATTCTAGAGGGTTTGACAATTTTGTTATGATAAACAGAGCCTCAGAGTTCTATTCCTTTCTTCCCCTTCCCCAGTACTTTTCAAAAATAACTGAAGCCTAATTATTAAGGCTTAACAAACCCTGATCTAGTTAGAGGTTGGGAATAGTGTGTGCATTGGTGCACCCTGGTGGTAAACACAGAACAATAAGATTTGATGTATTTGTTGAGTGTATCAGTCAAGGAAGGCAACTCAACTGTTTTAAGTCCTCTTATGTCTCAACCAGTAATAAGTAACACTGAATTTTCCCAGAGAACAATCCTTGATTGGTGGTATTTTTTTTTGTCATTTATTTTAGTCATCCATTTTATTTTTCTTTCCTCATTTCTCCTTCAAATGAAAGAGAGTGGGGTAGAAAATAAGTAAAGACTTCCACTGTTGTGCTAAAAGCGAGCACTTTTTTCCTGAAAGATTTTAGGCTTTATGTCTTTTGAGGGGGACTAATGGGAATATGATATGACAAGCAGTGGTTTTCACATGACTTGTGGATCCTCTTAAAGATAATTGATATTCCCAAAGACTTATGTCACATCTCTAGCTACTCCTTTCTGTGAAATCATATCACCAAATAGAAGAAAAACAGGACTATGGCTAAGGTATCAGTTGCTTTACCAACAGAAGTCAGTTGGTCTTGCTATGTTCTTATCATTTGATCTACTAGATATGTGGCCAGACCAGCATGGGGAGTAGTCACATTCTAATACCCCAATTACAGAAAAAAAAAATCATAATTCAAAACATTGCTCATTTTATTCCATTCTCTGTGGACTCAGGCTACACAAGTTATTTTAAAAGGTAGATTTTTCTGGGTTGGGTCCTGCCTTTAATCTTTCACTGTATGATCCATTGTCAGACTACAGTGGTGACTTGTTGAGTATATAGGTGAAGTTGATGGGACATTGCCAGCATTAGTTGTGACCATAATGAAAGAGAAGGCAGCAGATCTCAAAAGAATGCAGAGCTCTATCTTTCCCTAAATAAAGAAAAGTTGAGTGAAAGAAAGGGAAAGTCATCCCACTGTAATATGCATAGAAAGGAGTGACTCATTCGAACATGTTTGGAATCTCCTCATCCCCATGTCACCAGTTGATAGGCTAAGTTGTAAGTATCCATCATTTCTAACTTGCCTTATTTCACTGACACCCCTTGTAAACTCATCGCTCTGAAAAATGATCACTAGACTCTGGCCACATATCACCTGAATCAACATTATTTCCAAGATAATTGTCAAATTTAGTGAAGAAAACCAGCTTTTCATTTGGCTAGTATTTCCAGTCAGTGGCTTAATTATCTGATCCCACAATCTCCTTTCAAATATGATCTTCCCATGACTCTTCTGAGTTTCTGTTATTCTCTTTTGTTCTGATTGCCTACCCTTTCATTTCTACCTCACTCAACACGACAACTACATTTCCTTATCCAGAGTATTTCTATGCAAGGCCTGAGCATTTCTGTTGCCCTATTGAACTAGCAATCCTGTGGTCAAGGTTAATCCCATGTCTACATCACCATTAGGTCCATTATACAATACTATGTGTTGCCAGGCTCACCAACCATATCCAAGGCAGATGTCTGAAACAGAAAATTTTCTTGGTCACAAACAAACCAATGTATGAAGGAACTCTGGACCAGACATCCACTTCTGGTATGAGCATCTGTGGACTGTGATAAGAAAACTAATCATTAGGCAGTGGTCCTCAGAACTTGGCATGTAGGGGGCCTGATCAGCACAGGTTCGCAGTTGCCACCCGACCTCTGGCTGGCAGTTGCACCAATTTGCACACCCACCAAGCATCCTCTGCCCTCAAGCTGGTAGGAGGACCTTGGGGGCTGGTCTGGGAGACACGGACCGGACCAGTGCGTGGGCAAGAAAAGACCCACACAGGGTCAGGGAAAATGAGGGAGGGGAGGGGGGAGGTCTTGCCAGTTCACGTTCACTCCACTTAGTCCTTAGGAGGAATAAGAAAAACAAAATTTGCAGAATATGTGAGGGACGAGATAAGGATCCTGTTAATACAACTGGGCAGGATACAGAAGGACTATCATAGAACATAATGGAGTGGAGAGACAACCATGATGAAGCCTTATCAAAAAAGTGTGCCTACAAACTCGTCAGGAATGGATGAACCAAGACCCCGATTCGGGATATGCCACCCAAGAAAACAAGGAGACCCTCCCCACACTGTGGGAAGGAAGCCCACAGAGATGGGGAATTGGGTCCACAACAAATCTGCAAAGGGAGCGAGTGGACATCATCCACAAAGGCCATTGGTGGATGCCTACCCTCTCTGAGAAACCTCATTACAGGAAAAGACTGGGACCAACGCCCCCAAGCCAGAAGGCAGAGCTGTGGGGTGAAGAGGCAACAGATGAACAGGGAGAATGACTGGAATGGGCAGCCTACAATGAGAAGACATTGTTAAGCCTCAAATGAGCTCGGACAGGCTACCCAATGCAAAGTTAAGACTGCAGTCCTCCATGCACAGAATGCTGGGTACCAGGATCACAGCCCCTCACCTGTCAAATAGATACAACCACAGAAAAGGAAGAGAGACCTATGGACTGAACATAAATCATCAATGAGAGAGGAGTCTGAGTGAACCGACGAGACATAGAGGTTGGAGGGGGGAGGCATCCCAGCAACCATTTATGTATGTAAAAAAAATTTTTTTAAGTGAATTAAAAAAAAATATCAATCAGTGGTCCCCAGTAGGGACCAATGGTCAAAAGCAATTGTCTGTAGGTTCATAGCATAAGAGTTTTTCATCTTTACCCCCAGCTTATACAGACCATTATTTATCCCTTGGTATTCTCCTGTCCACCCCCATCAGTCCTCTGCTACATTCACAATGAAAATTTTGCCATCTTTACTTTAATTTTTGATGCATTTATCTATCTGAAATGTTCTCTACCACTTCTTTGCAAAATTTATCTTTTAAGATCCAATTTCTTCTTCTCTGTAATAACTTTCCCACTTTCGTCAGCACTGTTGCTCATTTCTAGGTTCCAATTCTCCTTCTATTTTAATACTTACTATACCCTATGGGCCTACTTATTAATATATTTGTCTTTCTTAATAGGATATATATACCCCTTAAAATATCTGTCTACCTCTTAGTCATCTTAGTTTCTTCACTAGTGCTTAGGACTATGATAGGAAGTCAGGAGGAATTCAATAAAGGTTTTTGAAATAATTCATACATGAATGAATGAACTGTGTGAGGTGAAAATAAATATTGTCAGCTAGGGATTAATAAAGGGAAGAAATGAGATACTAGTACTTAGTCTACAAATAGCAATCATTCTCTCATGATTTTTGTGAGATACACATGCCTTGTTAGAGGAATTTTTACTTCGAAATTAATTCTCTATAAACGGTGAGGCTACATTTGTAAGGAAATAAATTTATATTATAACTTTGATACAATGAAGCCCATGAAAATGAACTTTCCATAGAATAAAATTAACTGTAGCTTTTCTTAATATTAACATCCTGAGCAAAATCTTCACAGAGCAAATCTTGAAATTGGTCAACACTATGAAATCTTTTTAACTTGTATTTATCTGGAATGAATAGAAGATAAAAGAGTTTCATTTTTGGAAAATCTAGACTGATACACTTTCTAATCAGAGATTATTTCAGTGATTTATTGCTGCAAGTAAACCACCCTAAAACTAAGTGATCTAAAACAATAGTGTTTTATTGTATCTTAAGATTTCATCTATCACATATTTGAGTGGGATACAACTATGCCTTTCTTCTCAATTTGCCATTGAACAGCTTTTCATGTGCCTGTTGGCCATTTGTATTTCCTCTCTAGAGAAGTGTCTTTTTAGATCTTCTCCCCATTTTTAAACGGTTTTTTTGCTTTGTTTTTGTTAAGTTGTGTGAGTTCTTTGTGTATCTTTGTTATCAGACCCTTATCACTTGTATGGAGGGCAAAAATTTTTCCCATTCAGTTGGGATTCTTTTCGTTTTTTCTGTACATCTAAAAAACAAACAACAAGTGCTGGCGTGGATGTGGAGAGAAAGGTACACTTTTGCACTGCTGATGTGATTGTAAACTGGTCCAGTCACTATGGAAAGCAGTGTGGAGGACCCTCAAAGTAGTGAAAATGGAACTACCATTTGACCCAGCAATCACTCTTCTAGGAATCTACCCAAAGGAGACCTCAATGTGAATACAAAGGGACACCTGTGCTCAGATGTTTACGGCAGCACTATTTATAATTGCAAGGACTTGGAAGAAACCTAAATGTCCCAAAACAGATGACTGGATGAAAAAGATGTGGTATATACAAAATGGAATATTAACTCATTAATTTAAAATGGCACATTTGATGATTTTTTGGTAACATGGATGTACCTAGAAGAAATCATATTGACAGAAACAAGTCAGAAGGAAAAAGACAAAAACCAAATGGTTTCACTAATATATTGGCAACCAAATGAAAGTACACAACTGGGGGAAGGGACCAGCTGGAGTGACCAGGGAAGGGAGGTGGAAGGTGACCCCCAGGGATCACAATGATGTGAAATATATATGTCTAAATAAATTATGTAAATAATAAAAAAAGAACTGATGTACTATGACTCCTGCTGTACTTTATTGATCAAAGCTGTGACAGTGTGACAGGCAGGGCTAGTTTCAAGGGTGTGGAGGAATAGAAGACATCTCGTGAAGGGGGTGTGGCATGTGATGCAGGCAGATAAGAGGTTAGAGTAGCCATATTGGGGACAACTACCACAGGTATAATGCTCATAGCTATTAAAGGTAGAGTAATTTGACTCAGCTTCAATAAACCAATGAAGTTGGTAGTTACCGAATATTGTGTACCTTCAACTCTTCCCAGTTTCATTTGGACTACCTTAAAGTTTTAAGAAGCCCTGTGTTCATGAAATAGTTACCATTGATAATGATGCTTTTTGGAAATGCTACCTCAATTTGTCCCTAAAAAGAACCAGCACTTTATGGGCTGGGTCTTAGAAGAGTTAAGAGTTTCCAATTCTAGTTACCAATCTGATTTTGGGCAGCTTAGTAAGACTTTTCAGGGTTTCTGTTTATTTATCTGAAAAGTGTATATAATTAATCTTACTGTCACTACTATGTCTATATAAGTCTCAGTGCTGATGATACAACAAAACACAAAGCTATGCTTTCAAATTTCTCAGGCAGAAAGGGTGTCATTCACAAATAACTGCAATGCTCCATTTTCTAACAGTGTTGTTTGCTAAGGTCTTTCATGTTTAAAGTTGCATGACTGTGATTTTTCTTTAACTTACAAGTAATTTCTATGTAAATCAGTGTCTCTGTGGACACTTAAAGTCTAGAGAATTTAAAATATGTATCTGTATGACTTGTTTACAATATTAATTTGTTATTGACTACACTTTAATCTGTTCTGATAGAGTCAGTAGGTTTTATCTTGAAAGTGACAATACTTCAACTCTTATCTCTCTATAGATGAAGAAACTGAAACAGAGAGACAGGTTTTTGCTTTACCTCACCGGGCTTGTTTCTGGCAAAGGCAAGCCAGGTCAACATGTTTCATACTTCATTGATCTGCTTGTCTACAACAACAGTTTAGTCTATCATCCTCTTGCTAATGAGGTGCTAAGAGCCACAACATTGTTTTAATATTATTAAACATTATTAAACATATTAAGCATTTTATGTTTTTCAGAATTCTTGTGCTGTTTTGATGACGTGAACTTTCATTTCTCTACAACTTTTCCAAATTATGTGGTGATATACTAACCATACTTATTTGATCTTGGCAGGAGGTTCTGTGTACAGAGCAAGACACAAAATTGCAAATTCCATTTGTTATCTAGTTCTTAATTGGATAATTTAGAAAGCACACTATTCACAAATACAAATATTCCTTCGCTACTCAAATCACAGTATAACCCTAATTTTTATTTACTCATAATCAGCCAAACATACACTGCAGATTGAGTTGCTTTTCTTTCTCTGAGCTATCAGGGAGATGAATAGTTTTCCAAAATTTTCAGCTCTCGAAGGAACCTTAGAATAACTCTATGTCAGTCTCTGTGTTTTACAGATGTGATAACTAAAGTCAGAAGGTGAACACTCTTCTCTAAGTGGTTCTCCAGAACTTGTACTAGGGTCCAATTTTCTGATTCTCAGGCAGGGTCCATGCCTAAATGAGAGCATTGCTGGGGCATCCTCAGAAAATTGTGTTCTCATTTTGGATGAACATGAAAATGCAATTAAAGCTAGTCTCCTCCAAAAAGAAGTACTAATTGTTTGCTATATATCAGAGAAAGTCTTTTGAAATCTCTCCTGCCCTCTCATTCATGAAGACATTTTCTTATCAAGTCCTTCTGTTGGTCTCTCTTGATAAACTTCAGATGATAGGTCGTTTTGATAAACGTAGTTCAGAGGGAATATTCCATTTTGGCCTAAATAATTTTTTTTGTTTTATCAAAATTCTTTTAGCCATGGTATCCTGCCCACAAAACTTTTCTTCAATTTTTTTGAAATTTAGAACTTGTTGACACGTTTTAAGGATAAATATTTGCAGAATTTTGATCTTTCTTTTACTTCTGCCCAGACTAGTGTTAATATAACATGACATATTGTAACATAACATATCATAGCATAGCATAAACTGGAGTACTGGTGGAAGTCGTGGGAGACAGTCTTTTCTCACTGCAGTTGTGAGTATGTATATGTTTGGCGTATTCAGTATTTACATTTCCCTTCATTCATCTCCAAAAGAAATCATGAAATTTTCATAGGTTGTCTTCAACTGTTATTCACTTTTTTTCTCTAAACATCTACACCATATCTTATATGGTTTTTCTTTTTCACATGTATTTATAAATTTGTTCTAATACATGACATTGTTTAAACACCACAATTGTATATCACATAAACCAATCAATCATCTGAAAGTATGAATATTTAAGTCTTATTCACAATGTATGTTTTGCAGACAAAGTCTGCCTAGATTTTGAGTGTGGTGGGAAGCCTTTAGTTTATTTAAAAAAAAAATCCCAGTAAGAAGGTTTACCTCTTTTGAACTAATTTTGAAGAAAATATCTAGATCTTTCAAATGTATACTGATTCTGACTCCCAGAGAGAAATGTTACTGAATCAAACCTGACCTTTAAGGCATAAACCATGAGAATATTCATTTACAGCTTTCTGTAAGCTTTGTTGATATTTACCTCTGTTTGTAACTAGCCTAAAGCTTCAAGCTATCTAATTTTTAAAAATTAGAGAAAGAAAAAGCTTGCCTCAAGGACAAAGGCAAACAGAAGCCAGACTTGTCCTGTAGGCTGGCTGAGAAATCTCCATTTGACTTGTGGCAGTCAGCCTAATGAGAGTAAAGCCATTAATTAAATAAACAAAACATCACAGTTTCATCAGAAGAGGCTGATAGAGACAGCAGGACATTAACTGAGTAGCCAGTTCTAGGACAGAATTGTACATGTTCAAGCAGCTGATTTGGTTTAATCTACCACAATCACTCCCTGGTAAAGAACTTTAGCATTTATGCTTCTGAATCATTGTGCTTATCTTGTACTTTGACTTTTCTTAAAGTTAATTGTAACACCTTGGCAATATCCCTTCCCAATGGCTAGATTCCATAAGATATAGACCCTAGAACAATTTTCTTGGCTCTTTTCAGATGACTTCATTCATTGGCTGATTTCCATATTTCTGGTTTCATGGCCTACTGTGAGAAGTGAGACCAACTCAATCTAAGTCTCATCTTCTCTTTATTGTACTATTCTTGGTAGATATAAATGGTGTGAAAGGTCCTGAGTACTGTTTTTTTCTCTGCAATCGAGTTTCTTCCACAGTTGTGCTACCTCATTGGAACCTGGCCTAATGGTTTTTGCAGTTAATTATTCACAGGACTTATCTTCATTGAGCATATAAGGGGGGTAAATAATAGCAAGACACAGGAAACATTATCTGCCTAATATTCAAAATTGACTTTCACTTACTTGATTCTGGTTCATGTTATAAAAAGAAAATGAATAGTCTACCTTTTGTTGCTGTGGATCCTTTTGCTAGGCCCATATCCCATAACCTTACAATAATACATCAGAAAATGCAGTTGTTTCATGTTTATTACAGACTTGGGGATGAATAAAAGACTCATCTATGTTGTAAGTTAGACCTTGCAGTGACCAATGCTATGTATCTGTGTCATGGTGTTAGAGGAGGGTCGTCCCATCTGTACTTGAGTGTATGTGTTAGGACTCCAGATGACCTCTGTTAAACCACAGGGATATTGTTGGTCTTGATCCCCCCCATGGACACAACTGAAGTTTTGGTTAAGCTTTAGCTTGAATCTAAAATCATAGAAAGATTAGGTTTTATGATAAAAGAGAAAATTAAGGAAGAGTTCTTAGAAATTCAGATCTTTGTATGTTATAAAAACAAGGACGCTGTACATAGGCACCATCATGTGAGCTCCGGATATAATGAAAAATGTATACAGAGAAGGAACTGAAAAGTCTAAGATGGAAATCATATGAGAACTTGGGAGGGATGACGGTGATAAGAAACTGTGGGAAGGCAAATCTGGAAGGAAGCTTATCTTTTGAATGTGAACTTTGAGAAATTGAAATAAATTAAATAGGAATAAGGAATAAATATTCTTCAACTATATTATTTGAAAATAATTTATTATATTATTATATGGTGTATATAGACTTTATAAAAAGACAAATAATCTTAAAACAGCAAACATCTTGCAGCCAATTTTTCTAAAGTTTTGATTCATCTTTCTCATGTCAAACAGTAGGAATATTGGCCTATAAATTATGAGCACACAGTCACTTGTCCTACTGGTCACCAATGGAACAATTAGTTCTTCCATGGTCAGTCTTGGAGCCACTGCCAGGAGATAGCCTTCTGCTCCATTGCTAACTTCCCAGCTTGGTCATTTTACACCTTTATTAATGACTTTATGTTTCAATCCAACCCAGATTACAAAAACAAAATTACATAATCCAGCATTTCATCTTGTAATAAATTTCTTCTTTAAGGTATAGCCAAGATGAAAACACTATAGCCAAAAAGACATTTAAAAAAATTAAACTGGTGCTGGGCGTGGTGGTGCACACCTGTTGTCCAAACACTGGGAGGCAAGAGACTTGGGATCGAGACTACCCCAGGCAACATAGAAAGACCTAGGCTCAAAAGGAAAAGAAAGAAAGAAATTGGTAATTTTGTCTCTTGATCCATGGGTAGAGAACCAAGTACATAGAAAATCCCTCTATTTGAAGGAATTTTTTTTCAAATACTGGGTAAAGCTATTTTATTGTAATCTTATACGTAAATAATTCTGAATGTGCAAACACATTACTTAGCTAATTAATAATATTGAGGTTCCAGCTTTCAGAGTGGTTCCAAACATCAGTGACATTTGAATTTCAATCATGACCAATTGTGACACGGTACATAGAAAAATAAAATTTCTAATAATCTCAATTTACCTGAATGAAAGAATTCTTTCTAATTTTTTGGTGATTACAAACAAACAAACAAACAAAAAAGAAAACCGAAAAACAATTGAAATTCATTCCCAAATCAGCAAGTGATTTATACAGGCCTTATTCATATACATGTATAGTTTTATAAGTGATTTTTTAAATTATCCCAGAAAAATAAACTTTCTGCTGTTTCTGTGTGTCTGGACATTGTCCAGAAGAGTGAAATAGAAGTTCCTTCCAGTGCACAAATGCTGCAGGAAGCAGAAAGTGGAATGGGAGGCAAACTGGTGTTAGGTGGCAAGTTACACCCTACTTTTCAATCACAGTGCAGACCTGCATTCTTGCTCCATTTTATTTTATCTTATTTTGAGTGTTACTAGTTTTTAATTTTTCATTATTTTTTAAAATTTTTATTTTCTTACATCGTTAAAATATTTCAAGCAGCTTCTACCCTTTGGAATATGACTAGAAACTTTATTAACTGTTTCCTGCCTCTTTCTTTCTGTTGTACTTCTTACTGCCTGCTCACCTAAGTTCTATTCCAGCTTTTTGAAACACACTTTAGAAAAAGTAGATTTTAATGGGAAGAATTAATAAAAGACATTAAGGAGGAAGGAATGGAGAATGAGGGAAAAGAAAGAAAAAGTAAAACTTACTCACTTAACATATAATGACAGAATATTATAATTTTTATTTTATATAATGTCCTTATTTTTTTCTTGTCCTTATATAATGTGTCGGGTTTTCTGCAGCATTTAGTATTTCACTCAATAGAATGTTTATACTCAGTTTCTTTGTACTGCAAAATTCTGTCTAAAACAGAATTTGAAGAGTATTTTGAAAGCAGAAAATCCCAACATTTTTAGTGTATTGGTATCGTTATTTTTAAAAATGAAATAGAAGAAATTAATAATTTTTTATTACTAAGTGACCATTAAACGTGAAACTACTTACACTGCTGGTGGGAATGTAAACTGGTCCAGTCACTATGGAAAGCAGTGTGGAGGACCCTCACACTAGTGAAAATGGAACTACCATTTGACCCAGCTCTCTTTTGGGAATCTACCCAGAGGAGACCTCAATGTGGGTACAAAAGGACACCTGTGCTCAGATGTTTACTGCAGCACTGTTTATAATTGCTAGGACCTGGAGACTACCCAAATGTCCCAAGACAGATGAGTGGATGAAAAAGATGTGGTATATATAAACAACACAATGGAATATGACGCATCAATTAAAAATGACAAATTTGATGAATTTATAACATGGATGTACTTAGAAGAAATCAATTAGCAGAAACAAGTTAGAAAGAAAAAAAGCAGAAACCAAATGGTTTCACTAATATATGGAAAACCAAATGAAAGTACACAATTGGGGGAGGGGACAAGCTGGAGTGGCCAGGGAGGGGAGATGGTGGGTGCCCCCGCCCCCCGGGGATTACAATGACGTGAAATATATGTATATATAAATAAATTATTTTAAAAAGAATTTCTCAGTTTATGGTAACAAACATATTACTGCATTATGCCCTTACATACAAAGAATGTAACGAAAGGGCAAAGTATGACTAAATAAGCTGTAAATGCTGAAAAACAAACAAACAAACAAAAAAAACACACATTAAACTAGTGTTTTAAACCCTACAAATATGACTATAAAATGTGACTGCTAGAGGGGAAAGGGGGGAGGGAAAGTGAAGGGTAAAGGGTGCACAGTGGACATAGGTGGGCGACTAGGGGTGCCTTGGTGGTGGGCATGGTGTGGTAACAAGGTAACACCTTGAAGATGTGTGTTCCTTTTCCTCTGAATCATATACAGTGTTGTCAGCCAATGCTACTTCAGTAAAAGAGCAAGGAAGTGAAAGTGAAAACTACTGTTTCTACTTTGAGCATTTTAATCACAAGATAAATTTTATGGTTTAGATATACCTCCAGTATCCATTCCCTGAATTCATGATATCTAAAATTCGAAGTAGAAAGTTATTTCATGTTTCATTTATTTATTTCTTAAAAATATGATGGGATGAAAAACCAGAACAATGTAGTTGAACCTCCAGACCCATTGTCACTTTCTTTTAAAAATAAAACTTAAGATGCATATATTTTAAATCAGTTTAGATCATATAAAAATACCTTCTCCAGATGCATGTGAATCTCTCTTCACTTTACTTAGTTTCAACTTATCATTTATTGAATTTTATTCTTAAAAAGTAGAAGAAAATGTTTTGAGCTGCTCAGTATATTTTGAGCTTCTGACAGGAATCCATAGTAAGAAATTTGAAATTACTTATTCTAGACATTGCTGCATACTGCCTTGATATTTTTTCAAGTCACAGATAAATGGTAAACTTTCCTCATTTTTACTGCTCTCTCATTTTTGTTGGTGGACAGGTATGTGAAGTTTGAGTTTCCTGAAATAGCTTATTGAACAGGCAGTTTCTGGATGAAAGTTTACTAAGACAGGACTTCAGTTTTATAGGCTATATTTTTATAGTGCATTAATACTTAATGTCTAATGTCTTTTATAATATGTGATTGAATTGACTGGGTCTATGTAATGTGATCAGATATTTTATTTACACATGGGGAAAACAAACCTTTGTGTCCCGTCGTTACTACTTGAAGTGTCATCTTGTCAAATCTAGTTTGGTCATGCTTGCTTCTATCATCCTTTTTCTCCTTATTCACATTATTCATCTTTAGGGCTGATGTCTAAGACCGGAGGAGTTTAGAGCTTTGTTTGTTTGTTTTGCTGAACTGCTACAGGCTTTCTGAAAGGGGATATCTAAAGGTGCCAATTCACTTTGATTTAGTATGTCTGAGGATCAGTTTGTCAAATATTTCCTGTTCTTTTTCTGAAGAAAAATATGTGAGTCACAAAGCTGATTTTGAAATGCGCTCGATCAGTTTACCACCTGCAACCACTTAACTGCCCAAACTAAGAATTCAAAAGCTATTTCTCTTGAGTTTTAGAGTTTACATTGAACTTGTGGTGAAATAAAAAAAATGTCAGACCTAATTATTTGGGGTTGGAGGGGGGGATTAAGGAAACTGGCTGTAACCCATGAGTAACCTAAAAATCATTATCCATAGGTGGATAATAAACATACATTCTTTAAAATTGATTCTTCCTCCTCAGAGGCATTGGTTCCCAGAGGACATCTGTAAACGTGGAGTAAGGTTTTGATTGTCATAAATGACAGGGAACAGCCCTGGGGATTTGGTAAGAACAGCATAAGTGCTGAATAACTCTCAGAGCACACAAGACCTTCTGGCTTATTGAAGAATTCCTTTTGAGAAACGGTGTACCTTTTCTTAATAAGTATGACACATGGGAGGTATTATGAAACTAGAATGAATAATCTTCACATTCTCTCACTCTTTTATTTATTTATTTTTATTTTATTATTTTTTGGGAGGTCAGTGCTGCCTCAGGTCAATAAAAGGAACTAATTAGAAAACAGGAATCTCATCTTCCTAAAATTATAGTTGACATCCACTCTATGCAACTGGTAATTTGTGTGCTCCATGATTGTGCCAACAGGATTGCTGGGTTTACTGAAGATAGTAATGTGCTGGAAAAGGAAACTGAATAAATCTGATTGTAGGAAAATAATGCAATTACCTCAGAAAACAAAGATTTCCTGTGTTTTCAAGTGTTCAAAAGTGGCACAACTTTGGAAGTTTTAAAAAATTGGACCTGAAGAAAAATAGGTCTAAAATTAAAGATAACTCAGTTAAGAGACCAGACATCATGGTTCACATTGATGGTGGTTCTTAGAAACCCATGTTTGCTATGGAGATCCCTTAAAATACTGAAAATGGAATTGCTATTCAATCCAGCAATCCCACTTCTAGGAATCTACCCAAAGTTTACAGAAATTCTAATTAAAAAGGACACCTGTACTCACATGTTTATTACAGCACTGTTTACAATAGCCAGAATATGGAAACAACCCAAATGCCCCCAAACAGGCAAAAAGGTCAGAAAGTTGTATGTGTGTATAGGAACACAATGGAATATTATTCCTCAATCAAAAAAAAAAAAAAAGAGAAACTTATGTCATTCACAACAACATGGAAGGAGCTAGAGGAAATCATGTTAGAGGAAATAAGAAAGAAAAAGAGAAATACTGGATAGTCTCATTTACATGAGGGATACAGGGAAAACAAACAAATGAACAAGAACAATTTAAAACTGTCGATAGAACTGAGGCATAAAGCAAGAGAGGGGGAGGAGGGTAAAATTGAGGGAGGCATGGACATAAGAGATTAAGATGGCTCAAGGGTGTTAAAGTGGTGGGAGAGCCTTGGGGCAGACAATGATGTAAAATACATAAAAAATAAAATTAGTTTTTAAAAAAAGAAAAAAAA
>PVHY01005269.1:0-84669 GCA_004024945.1 Uropsilus gracilis
TCACCTAACACACACACAGACCCACGCACCAAAAAATTTTAGTGACTTAAAACAGTTAACCATATTAATCACTCGTGCAAAGTCAAATGTCTACCTGGCTCTTTCCTCACCCTTTGGCATCTGGCTCCTGAGGTTGCTTCTAAAAATTAAAAATAATTACAAGATGCTGCAGGACTATTTTAAGGGCTAAGTCTGCAAATGACTTAGCTGGCTTTCATTTAACATCCCACTGACCACAACCAAGTCACAAGGGCTAACCTAATATCAATGGGGTCTCAGCTTGTAGAGTGCACATAGATGCTGTCATGACAGTATCCTCCATGACAGACGCCTTCCAGGCTGAATGAATCTACTTCCTCAATATGGAAGGTGCCATTTGTCAGTCCATTTGATGGCACACCATATCTTTTTTAAAGTATTTTTAACTGTATTCTTATGCAGCAGGTACCATAACTAATTCTGCTTTCTATCTCCCCACAGGGTCTTGCCCTTAAAAGACTCTCAATAAATATCCGTCTTATTCGTGAATTGGAAAAATTACATGAAATTCTACCCAAAATCTCATAAAAACTATTTTTGTTCAGTTCAAAGCATTGAATATAACATTCTGTTTAAAATAAAATGTTTAGATAAAAAAAAGCTATTGTCACCATTCCCGGAAATTATGAAAACCAATCTTTAAAGTCCTCACCTCATTATTTAGATTTCTTTTTTATTAGCTAGACAAATATTTTCCACTCAATTTTTACATTTAACCAGAAGCCCAAAACAACACCATTTACAGTGAAATAAAAGACACGGGATGCCTGGTTATTTCAAAACATTAAAGACAAAGCCAGCCAGAATTTCAGGGTAAGAGAATTCCTATTTGACAGAAAAATGCAGTGCTCTCCATTGGGGATTTCACTCTCAATCTTTAGATTTTTATTGGCACCCTCCTGTTGCAACTAGAATGTTCCTGCCAACAGAAAAACTTGGAAGAGCGACCCAGTCTCTCAGTGATAACTTTTAAACAACAGTATAAATATTAACAGCTTACACAATCAGGAATAAGATATGTATACAATTTAAAAGGTGACAATTAAAAAGAACAAGATATAAATCCACATTTGTATCTTATGACACACAAAAAATATTTTTAAATGATCAATTTTCTTCTTTATAGCTCTGTATGTGTGTTTGTTTAAATTGCCCTCCCCTATTAGAGCATTATTTTAAGTTGAGGATTTTCAAATATGTTATTTTAACTGCTGCTGTTTTGTTTTATGTATTTTAATTGAAGTTTTAAATTTTGTGCTTGCACCCCATGGAGTAATAACCACAAAGGGTACAATTTTATTAATTGAAAAAATAAATTTGAAAACAATGCCCTAAATAAGTTAGACAACTAGGTTATAGATGGACTTCTGAGGGTTGTCTAGATGTAAGGTGTCTGTGTGCATCCTTAAGCACAAATGAAACTTTTTAGGTAATGGTAACAAAATATTCAAATAAATTTCTAAATGACTTTCAAGTCCTGTATTATATTCTTGAACTAGCTGAGTTAGAAGGTGTTTATAGGTTGGGCATGGTGGCACGTGCCTGTAAGGGCAGCCTAGCTTGCCGCAGCAGGGTCTGGGGGGTCGTGGTTTAAGTCCCGCCTGGGGCAACATAGGGAGACCTAATCCCAAAAAAATAGCTGGGTGTGGTGGCATGCTCCTGTAATCCCAGCTACCTGGGATGCTGAGGCTGGGGATTGCTTGAGTTCGTGGTACCATGGGCAACGTGAGCCTGCCGTTCCATGGGCAAAAATAGCAAGATCTAGTCTCAAAAAAAAAAAAAAAAAAGGTGATTATAAAGGGAGAATTTCACAAAAACTATAATACAATAAATTTTAATATTTATAATTTTAAAAATTATAAAATTTTCACAATTATAATTGTTTACAATCATTGAGTAATTATTGAATGTCACTGCTATTCTAACCAGTAGAAGGAAAAGAGGAAAAATAGTAATTTGCCTTTGAGGACGTTTGCAATCAAAAGACAGCCAGATAAATTTGGCTACTGCAAAACAACATGCAAACTGCTAGAGCATGGCCAGATGCAGAATTTTACAAAAGGGAAGAAAGTAGAATTTATATCAAGAATTCCAGAGGGAGAGGTGAAATGTGCGGAGCACAGAGCAAGACGTCACTCAAGAAGCTATAAAGGCAGGTAAGGGCCAGACTATGAAGGCCCCTCTATTCCATGTTAACAACAGTGGACAGCAAATTAAATTTTGAGCAGTCACAGGGATATGAAAGAGGAACTGCAAGAGAACAAGAATACCGATGGAGAAGTAGTTACACTACCTTGGAGAAAAATGTAAGGGCATGAACTGAGGCAATGGCAGAAGACTGAGGAACAAATGCAGACTATGTATAAGAGATGGAGCTGACAGGAATTGGTGAATGATTCCTTGAAAGGAAGGAAGAAAAGACAGAGTTAAGGACAGGTATGACATAGTGTCCATGCAGTGCTGGTTTCATTTGCTGAGATAAGAAACATAAAAAGAAGTTGGTAGGTGAGAAGAAAGTTCTGGTTTAGACATTTAGACATATTAATGCAACATAATTCCCAGATTCTAGTCAGTTAGCTCTGTGTGGTCTGGCTGTGCTTTCCTCTCAGATCTGCTTCATTATTTTACCTTCATCCTAGTCCTACTAACCTTTCACTATCTTTGGGTTGCTCCATGCTCATTTCTCCCTTAAGGCCACTGGCCCTCTTGTTTCCTGACAGCAATCTTGTATGATTGATTTCCTTAGTTCATCCAGGTCTCTATTCAAAAGACTCTCAAAATGACATTGCTTCCCACCTCACATGAAATAACCTCCAACTCCGATGTCACTCTCTAGTCCCACAGGCATAATTTTTTTTAACATTTATCATTGCAGAAATTATACCATGCATTTGACTGCTTGACTTAACAGAATGTCTCATATAGGCATATACTTACCTGACATACATTTTTCTGTAGTTGCAGGGCTTACAAAAGTAGGATAATAGGAATCAACAGACTGTTGGCCCCTCTGGAAATGAAGTCACAGGCTTCAGTTTGGGAGTTTCCTAATACTCTCAGCACTCAGCAACCTAGACCAATCCAAATCATATAAGATAGCAAAATATCTCTGTAAGAGAAATAAAATTGAAAAAGAAGCAAAAGAGTCAAAATAACTCTCAATGGCACACTAAATAAGTTGGAAAGCATATTAGGATGTTGACTCAGTTTGGGCAGAAAAGGAACTTGCTGGCTCATGAAACTGAAAATTCAAAGAATTTCCTTTTGGTATATCAAGTTTTATTTGCTTGATCAGAAATTTAACTCTATCTCCTAATTTTGCTTTTCTCCTTGTGGGCTTTATTCTCTGACAGGTTCTTCCAAAATAATCAGTTGCAGGAAAAAGCTTACATTTAACCAATTTAGCAACCTCCAAAGATGTCTATTTCCTGATAATGTCAAACAAATCTGAAATGACCTACCACCCCTGAAATTTGTCAGTATGACTAAAAGAAATGGATTGTCATGATTGGCCATGCCAGCATCACATGCTTACCACTCGGTCTAGAGAATAATATCACCACCATCCAATCCATACATCCAAAATTAGGGCAGGAATGATCCCCTCAAGGAAACATACTGTCAAGAGACAAAGAACATTGACACGAGAATATAAAATAATGGGATACCAATGGGATAAAAGGAGGAAAGAAGTCAGAAGAAAAATTAAAGGGCTTGAAGAACCTCAAATAGATCAAAGAGCATTGTCAGGGGTCCAGGAAATAAAAGAGCTGATGAAATGTAGGTTATGGACAGACAGGAGCAAAATCTCAGTGAATGAAGGAAAGACATATGAGTCAATATACAGCAGTGTAAAAGAAAGAGGAGTATGGTAGAATTAGAAAACAAAAGATAATTTTCCTAAATAAACATCTTTACATTTAATATTACTTTTACTCCTCTCGCAAGAGAGGAGAACTGTTATTGTCCAGCCAGTTGTTAACATGAAAATGGAAATAAGGGTCAGTCTAGGCAGCAGTATTTTCCAGGAAACAGCTCACCTATAAAAATCAATTTCCCCCCATCTACAGGTTAATTGAGTTGATGGTTAATGAGCCAAAGCAAGTAATTATAAATATATATTACATAATATATGTGGAAAATATTGTAAATAAAGAAGAGCAATTTTAGTCAAAAATAATAATAATGTATCTTTACCCCTTTAAAGTTTTAAGGAAAGTACTTAGAAAATATACAAGATTGGATTGCTTTTGTCCTAAGTAAATTTTTTCACTAATATTAATCTCACATCAATAGAGTATTTAATTTTGTAGTGTTATTACAACCTGCACATAGTTATTAATATAACCACTTAGATTAGGTATTGTTATTCTCATGTGTTATGCCATTGAGCCCGATAATGTAATAATGAACATCAATTTGTTTTATCTAAGAAGTTAATCGTTTTTAACCTAATTTTAAAGTCTTAAGAGTGTCTAATAAAAGTTACAAAGTAAATATACCATTTGGTTAATACTAGACATGTCACCAGAGACAGAGACAGAAATGAGGAGAAGGCTCATCATTCAGTAATGACCATTAATCGCCCTCTCTACGTGCTAACATATCATCATGTTTGGGAGTGTTAGGTAGGAATGCTCTTCCCTCTTCCTTTGGTTTCCAAGCAATCTGTTTCCCCTACATTCACAATGTTTTGCTCCACCTTGATTTTTCATCTGGTAGAGAAATGTACCTTTTTTGGTGAAGGAAAAGGTCAGAGAAAAAGCTTGCATTCTTTTCTGCTCCTCCCACACGGGGAGACTGCCTCTGGTCTGTCGCTGCAGGTACCAGAGCAAGCAGATCTGCTCCACTGACAACTACGGAAGTCCATTGCTGCCCACACTTTCCAGAGCCAGCTTCACTGATAATCAAAGTGATGTCCCAGCTCACCATCTGACTCTTTGTCTCAGCTCTCAATTCCACACTCAGGCTAGAACCAATTCTTACATACAGATTCTAAAGAGATGGTGTCTATCCCTCAACAAAATCTATTTTTGGAGATCAGAGTGTAAAATAGCTTTCTATAAGGCAAAATTTTGTACATAAGCTAGTGTCTTTAAGGATTCTGATATTAAATTTGTGCATCAAAATCAAGAGAAACTAAATACAGATCTTAATTAGCTAGCATAGAAGGGAACCACACAGAATAAAAGGATGTAACTTGAAACATGGTTCTTTCACATAACACTTTTAGTATTTTCCAAAATACATTTCATCTGTCAGTACTAGCTTCCCAAACTGCAAGTGTAACATTAAATATTAAATAATAAAAATAGATGAAAAAAATCCTTACCTTTAATAATACTTTTATTCCCCTCTGGAGAGAAAGGAAAGAACTATTCTCCAATCAATTGACTAACATTATTTCTCCAATATATTCACCAAGCATCCAATGAGATTCTAGTTCTCAAGCAAACACTATCCATAAACTATCCATAAACACTATGTATACAAAGCATCTTTCAGGGAATATACAGCAAAACTGGGAAGCTGGCATATATATGCAAGCACTTAGTATATGGTTGTATTTTCTAAATCCCATAAAAGGTAGTCACAGGAATATTTACAACAAATTAAGGCTTCTCTTGGAGGAGAAAAGCTTTGTAAATTCAGTGACATTTTCAATAGAGTTAACAGAGGACGGTGAACATGGAAGAATAAACGAGTAGAGTTTGAAAATCACAAGGCAGAGTTTTGGGGAGAAATAAGAGATGAAACTGTAAAGGTATTTTGGGGCCATATCTGGAGCGGGACTTGAATCTTAAAAGAGAGTTTAAAATGTTTGGAAAAACTGCTGTGTGGGATGAGCAGTGAGTCAGCAAGAGATGAATAAAAGAAGTGCTGAGCAGAAATGATGGCTCGGTTAAAGTGAAAGAGCTTGAATTTGTGGCAGACTCAATCAGCACAGCTTTCTCTAGCAGCACTCTGCAACCCAGCAAGGAAGCAATTGGAAGTTCAAGGTCAATGGGGAATTTTAGGGAATAAGCAAAGGCATTGCTGAGTTGGCTGGTCATTGAAAGCAGGATAGACAAAAAAGAAAGAAAATCAGAAAGCAGGTAATGTGCAAGAGGAAAAAGAGCAGAGGCAGGATTGTGATGAACATGAAGATCAGGGTCAGTATGAGCAACAAAATTTAGAATGACTGACATTGGAGAGATGATGATAAGAGGCAGATACTCAGAATTGGAAATTGTGGAGATAAATGATGAGACCCAAGGATGGAGTAGAGTTGGGGCATACTGGCATCCAGGAGATAAGAAACTGTAGAGTCGCCAATATACTGAGGACAGGGTAAATTCATAGCTGGAATGGAGGAAGGTAATGTGAGACAGCTGCAAGGAGAAGAGATTGCTGAATTCCAGTAATGATCATCTAGATATAGCAATAGAAAACAAAGGGTGTTGACCCTCTTCTTGTCCTCTATATTAATGGTAAAAGAAGGGGAAAATAGAAGGTGTACTGGGAGGAATTTCCTTTTTTCAATTTGTCCTTTTTGAATCAACTGTTTAGGCCTGCTTTCATTTCCTAAGCCCATGGATCCTCTCCAGTTTGTCTGTTGGCCCAAGCATTTGGAGAGGTATCAGTTTCCACCTGGAGGACAGAGTAGATTCCCAGTTTGTATCATCTCACTCAGAGCTGTCAAGTTATGTTTATAATACATGACACAATCACGATTTCATGACACTGTTATTCCTTTTCTTAACTTCTCAAAGGAGACCTCACTCAATAGAACAACTAACTCATTTTATTACCGTAGGTCATCCTGACCCTGACAAGGAGAAAGATGGGAACACCATGCTATCATCACACCATTACTTCCTAGCCCTAGAAATGAAACGATAAAGAAGTTCAGAGATACAGAAGAGACTGCTTGGAAATTTGGCTTCTTTCTTAGATCTGACAAAGGTAATTCCAGAGTCTATGGCTTCTAGGAAAAAGATTTCAAATTGTCAGCATTTTGATTTATGTATATTTTTGACATTGTCTTTAGGTTACACTAGGCTCTCAGAAATTAACCTATGGACTACAGTCTAGCCGATAAAGTGAAACTCGTTTGTGCATTTTAATGAGATTTAAAGATCAATGAAAAAAAAAGGTAGAAAAAAAAACATCTAAGTGTCTGAATAAGAATCACAGATCTTTTACTGTTACCATTATATTAGTTTCCATGTATTTAACATTTTCAAAGTTAAACTATACCACACTATTTATTTTCTTGGCCATGCATTCTACTTTTATAAATGAATGGCATCATCTTAATTATATAGAATATTTCCTGTATTTTGCTTAAATTCTGTTTAAGTCAGGTATACAGTATTATTTTAAATAAAACAAATTATATTAATGTAGTTTTGATAACTCAGCTACTTTTATTCAGAATAGGCCTAAATCAGATATATGTATTGCCAAAACAGAAAGGAGCTTTATTCAGAAATTATGGTTTTGAAGAGATAAGATTTTTTTCCAGCTCTTACATAATACTTGCTTTTGACATACTATCACTTGTTATGTGCATTTTTGTAATATAAGAACTAGACTACAGTTAAGTTTTGTTCAGACAAGAAATTACGGTGGACAATAATTTGTCAGAACTCAACTCTTAGCATGGAATCTCTCCTCTTTTACTCCAAGTCCATATCAGGAGTGGTCTGGGCATGCAGCCTAAACAGTAATTTCAGCTATGTGATAGGAACAAAAAAGAAAAGATACCCAGGAAGACCAGGGCCTAATTGCAGAGCAGGATGCAGACGTCTGACTTGTTTGAACATGGAAGCATAAGTGCTTGCTTACCTTCCTTCTCTTGCTGGGTCAGAAGGATGAACTATAAGCATTTCCATTCTTCTCCAAGAGACACTTGAAAAGGGACACTTGAGGAAAGGAGACAACTGCAGTTGATTCTAGTCCTAGGCTCTGTGGATCACAGAAGTCCACTGAGAAATAAAATGAAGACAATAAATTCCCTTAAGAATGAAATAATATACTAAACGAAAGAGTGAAGGTTAGGGTCTCACAAGTAGACCCAGACACCCAGACCTGACTTGTGAAGTCAACCTTGAAGGAGAGAACCTAGTGCCCCAGAGAAATCATGAAAAGAATTAAGAGCTTCCTTCTACAAGCTTCTGGAATACCCCAAAATGTGACAGAAGAAAAGTCTTCCCTGACAATCACCCAGACTTCAGTTGCTATGCAGACTGCCTGGATCATGTCCCATTGTAAGATGGAGATGTGAACCATGTGAACTTGGCCATGTGGCCACCGGGGGTCTGCAACCCTTGGGTGGCCTGGGCTAGCAGCATGTGTGCTAACGGCATTTAAGATTTGAACTCCGTGTTGGAGTTTGTTTTGCTGAGTTTGACCTGTGTCTGGAAGAGGCTGTGCAAAAGTTAGATCTGAAAAGAAAGTGAACTTTGCTGGGTCCAGTACCATAAAGTTTCTGCCTGGGCGACAAGAAGAGGACGGCATGGAGGAGCTGGAGCACACCAAAGGACCAGCACGCCTAAAGAAAGATGTCTTCAAACATGCGGATTGAACTCTGACTGCCTGATTTTTGGTGAGATGATCAGGACTGAGAGACTGAGGATTTGGGGGCAATCTAGGAAAGGAATTTGGACAATGCTGAGAAAGGTTTTGGACAATGTGAAAGTAATCGGAGTCTTACATGCTTCTTTTGTAGTTATTAGGATAATTAGGAAACCACTTTGTTAGAAATAAATTAGTCTGCACTGAAAGTCTTGCACTGGTTTGGTATTTTGGTTGAGAAGGCTGGGGGTGGTGAAAAAAACCACAAGAGTTTAAACTGCAGTTTTTAAGTTTTTCTTCTGCAGATTTTTTGTAGCCTGCTTGGGAGAGAGAAGCAAGCCTCTATTTGTTTCAAGTTAAGTTGAAATGTCCCTTCGTGGTCACCCTGTTTCACAGCCACTGGTGCCTGAGAATCCTGGACACTTTTACATGCTAGCTCACCCAGTGCCCAATCAGTGCAAGTGATGGCTACCTGTGTCAAAAGACTAGTTGCTTCTTCAGTTATCCCCTCTGGTCACCACCTAAACTACAAAATGTAGACTCTCAAAAGTAAGAAAACAGCACACATACCAGAGTCCACTGTGTTTGTTTTTGTTTTTTCTTTTAGATCACAGTGATTTACAACACTGTAAGATTCAAGAATATAAGATCACAATCTTTAGGTCTAGGTTACCATACCACACCCACCATCAAGTCATGGAAAGTCTTCCACTGTTATCCCTTGGGCCCCTTCCCCCACTATATTCTCCCCTTTTTGACCTCCCCATCTGATAGCCTCAATTCTATAATCAGATTTCTAGGAGTTGTTATTGGTTTGGTTTTATCTGATCCTTTGTTTTCTCTATTTTCCACATATAAGTGATATCATCTGGTATTTGTCTCCCTCCTGACTCTTACTGTCGGGTATAATCCCCTCCAGTTCCACCCAGGTTGCTGTAAGTGGGACTAGTTTCTCTTTTTTATAGCTGAGCAGTACTCCAATTAACTCTGTCACAATGGTTAATGACTCACTAACATAATATATTGACTGCTTGTTGGGAGGAGGAGGCAATTCTCATTCCCTGGAGGCTCAGGAATGATGTACAACAATGAAACCAATTTTGTTTGGTGATGGAATTTAAGAAACTTTCTAGTGTGCCGTTCTACTCTCACCCTACTCCACTAATTTGTGATTGACTTAAATGCCTGCAAGTTATTTAAATGGAATAAAGCATATTTTCTAAAGCCTTGAAAATAATTCTTTTTCTATAGTTGATCACAGAAAAACTAAGCCATATAATGCACACTCAGATCAGCACATGGCATTGCTACAATGTAGATTCCCTTGATCGCTAATCCCTGTCTAGACAGGATAGTAGTGCTGGGTTTCCTACCTGCAGAGCTGTAATTCTGAAGTACAATTGAGCTGTCCTATCAATAATACCAGGTCCTTTAAAAAGTTCAACACTCAGGAAAGATAGGAAAAATGTGATGTTTAAAGACAATACACAGCACAGGCATCTTACAGTAAATTTTATTAGGTATTTAATGAGAATTATAGATTATAATTGATCTGTGGAATAAAGGGGAGTCCAGTTGGAAATAAATACAAGGCTGTGATCCTCATGAAGGGTTCCACTAATGCTGTAAACAACATTGAAACATTGGATACCATGAAAGTGTAGACCCAACACTACACTTTGAATATAAATATGAATATGAATAGCCAGTGTATTCCAAGAAGAAATTCAGCTCCATATTCAAATTTATATGACATATAATCTCCTTATATTTAATTCTCGAAAATGATTTTATTGATATTCATTTTTAGTAATATAGTGAACAAGTGCCTTAAACCTCAGAGACAATGTTGTAGAAAGAACAGTATTTTTATTTTTATTACTAGGTTGTCATGAGAGTTTTTCAGTCATTCAGTCATTCAGAAATTATTCATTCACTCATAAAAATCTATTCATTCATTAAACAAATGTTATCTGAGCATCTGCTCTCATGATAGATGCTGTGGGAACATAAATAATGATAATTATTTAGTTATATAAAATGTTGCAGTTTATATGGTACCTTTCCAGAAATTGTTCCATCTAATTGCTCAGCAGGTTGGTATTTGTACCACTGCTTTTCAGATAGTGAAATAAAAAGCTTCCACATTCAATTATCTCCCCAAAGGTCACAAAGTCATGGAAAACAGAACTATAACTTCATTGAAGATCTTCAGAGCCATCACACCATCATATAGATTTGATTCCTGCTTTCTGCAGTCTGACTGTCTTCAAGGAGTCCTGTCCATGAAGTACTCTGATAAAGGTAAGGAGTCATGGAGTCACATATATAATCTCAAGACTATGCAAGCATTTTCTAAATTCCTGTCTATCTCATAAATTGCATGACTTGGGGGAGAATTGCTCCTTTCCTGTATCTTTCCTCAACTCAAAAGTTAGCTGTTTTCAACTTTCATCTAAATTCACAGCCATTTTCCACAATGAAGAACAGCTTTTAATGAATTAGTTCACAATTATTGCTTATATTGCAACAATGATAGAACTGTAAAGTTTCACTGAGCCCTAGATATTAAGCAGTGCCTGATATATTTCTTTGTGAGAACATTCATCTCTGCACAACCCACTTTGCACCGGAAAAGATTTAGATTGCACCACAGTCAGGTTAAAAATGTCTTTGAACTGGAACTCTGTGAGATTCTGTGAGTAATTAGTATTCAAATGCTAAGTTCATGAATGGTCCAGTACTACAGTGTACAGAAAATGTTGAGGAAGTCCAGCAAAAAGGTGAAAACCACAACTGACAGGAGTGAGACATCTTCCGGGAGGAGACAGCCTTAGAGCTGCAGATTGCTGTCCAAATCAGCATTTGGTATTGTACAGAAGAGAATCCAAGAGATGTAAATGTCAAAAGGAAAACTATGAACATAAGGATGAGCTGGGTCTGTTCTGGATTCATTAAATAGCCATAGGAGAGTACAGCAGAAGAAAACAAAAGGCTACTGTATTCAGTAGAAAGTATTGAAAGTTTAAGACACTTTTTTTAGAAATGTACTCAGGGAAGCACATCTGGCAGAAACCCAAGATGAATTAATATCCCACTACCTACTTGGGAGCTTTCCCAGTCTTTCTCTTTCCATTAACAAATAGAGGTATTATAAATAGCAGATACTCACCTCACTGGCTATATTTGTACTAAGGCAAAGGAACATGACCCAGTCCTGACTAACATGATGCAAAGGGAAATTTCAAGAGTTAGTTAGGAAGTTTTTCTCCTTTGATAAAAAGACACATGAGAAGAAATTCACTCCCTTTCACTTTGCTATTAAATACTTTTGGGTGGGAACCCAATATCTGGAGCTGTTGCAGCCACACTGTGACTATGAGGGGGAAATCAACTAAGTTACAGAACACTAAACCAAAGCCCTAACACTTCTGAACTAATAAAGCAACTCTGAAGATCCTTACTTCTTCATATGGGAAGAAAAATAGGTCCTAGTCATTTAAGCTACTTTTGGATTGCTTTTATGTAAGATTCAGGCCATAGCAACCTGATTAAAGAGGTCACCCCAAGGCCAGGCACTGTGCCACGTGCTTTTAATAGCAGCCTACAAGGAATCGCTTGAGTTCAGGAGTTTGAGATTGGCCTCAGGGGTTCAAGACTTGCCCTGAGCAACAGAGCGAGACCTAGTCTCAAAAAATAGCTGGGTGTGGTGGCACATGCCTGTAATCCTAGCTACCTGGGAGGCTGAGGCTGGGGATCACTTGAGTCCATGGTACCCTGAGCCTGTTGTTTCCCGGGCAACAAAATGAGACCTAGTCTCAAAAAATAAATGAATAAGCAAAAATAAAGAGGTCACCACAATGATGTTGGTGAATGGTAATGATTACCAGGACAGTTTCAACAGATCTAGATATAATGGGATGTATGCAAGATAAGTGTGTGAGAAATAAATCAAAATCCCATAATCTGGTTGGCTACATAACTTTTCTCAACAGTAAAATGAAAAATAAGTTCATATCAAATTAGCTTTGTTTTTAATCTAGGTGAATAAAAGTGTATATAAACGGATAATTAAGAAAACCTGAGTTACAACCAGGTCTAATACATTCACCCAGGTAGCAGACTGAGAATATGAATATGGTAAAGAATATTGTAATTTAGATAATTGGGTTATTACTGAATTTAAAAACTGTTTCCAAATTAGAGTTCACTACCAGAAGTCTATCCAGGCAAGAATAACTTGGTGTATACTTAACACTGTCCAAGTAGAGGTTTCTAAACCTAGAGACTGTGAGCAGACCCCCGGCCAGATTTGGAGATCATTGACCTCAGTAAGCATCACTATCCTGTGGGCATACAGTATTGGGGGGTAGATGAGACAGTGGGCTCTTTACACCGACATACTAAGTTAGTTCTCCCAAACTTTAAAGAGTTAAATATAGAAAATAAGAATGAGAAAGTAAGTAAAACTAGACTGTTCACTACAGCATAGTGATTTCAGTAGCAAACAGAGTTCTGGAAAAGAAAAAAAATGAATGAAAAATTTAGTTTGGATCATGTCGGACTTTAGGGGCAAGGGTACAAACTTATGCACCTCTGAAAGGTGATTGGGAACACAGGTCTGGAATTTATAGGAATATACTAATTATAATACAGATGTATTTCATTTAAGTCGATGTAATCAATCAAATTCCCACGAGAATAAGGCAAAAAGTCATTGTAGTGAAAGATGTTCACATTTGTTGAATATTTTCCATGTGTTAGGCACACCATTAAAAGTTGAAACATATTCTCAAATTCAACCTCACAACACTGAGGTAAAAACTATAAATTCTACTTTTGGAAGAAACCCTTAGGAGCTTGGAGAACCTAGTCATCATTCTCAAGGAATAATACAAGTCAGAGTCTATCACTACTAAAAGAAATGGAAGCCTATACTTTAATCTTTCAAATACACATGTTAAAATACTTAATTGTAGAACTGCTAAAATGTTCATTCTAATTTAAATTTTAATATAACAAAACCATTGTTAAAGCATAAATCTAAACTTTGTATGAATAGCATAGGAAAACAATTGGTGTCTCAATTTTATATTTGGAGAAAAACATACAGAAATTTATAAACTAAACAATTCATTAAACAATTAACCCAATATTAACATTCAATAAATGTTACTGAGTTTTTATCTTGTGAGGAGAATAAAACCTACTAAAATCAGAGGCACCTTCCACAAATTTACAATCTAGATGCGGTGATGATATATATATATATATATATATATACATGAAATTGACAGTAAAATAATACCAGATAATCTAGTGTAAATTATTAGTCAATATTTTTTAATAATTATTAAAAAATAATATGACTCTTGCTTCTATATTGTTCTCCAAAAAAGTCATCAAAGGTTTAGAGTTTTAATAAACTTCTCTTAGCAATTATAGTTAGATCTATATTGTTTCCTCATGCAGTATTTTCACACTAACAGTCTAATGTACAGAAAAGAAGCTCATAAAGTTTGCATGAAGTGTTTGCTTTCACCAATAGCATACTTAATCATACCTATTTTTTACTCTTATTGCATCATCATTAGGTGATTGAGTTGACATATAGAGAACATATATCTTTAGACTTCTAGATAACCGCAGGAGGCTCTGTGCACAGTAAGATAAGTAGACCATTGTTCTTTCTCCCAAAGGACTCACCCCTAGGGAGAACATAATCTAGTCAGTTACCAGTTTGCTCACTGGAAACATACATCACAGTTTACAGCAAAAGGCACATTTTCTGTTAAACACACAATTTGGTAGGCTTTTAAAAAAGGAATTTACTTGATCCAAGGAGTTCAGATTTCTGAACGGAAACGTTGTTAATATGATGCTAAATTAAATTCTCCCTATTGCAGAAAATTTAAATCTTTTGATTTTTCACCAAACTAAGATAAATCAACATATATGGAAAAAACTTCCATTTTTATACAACTCTCAACGAACAAGGCAGTATATTGTCAAATTGAAAACAACTTGCTCAATAACTTTTAAGGATAACAACAAGCCTAAGAATGTGAAACCAGAAAAAAATGAAATAAAGTAGTTAGAAAATAGTTTAACATATTAATCAACAATGAGGACAAAGAAAATCCAGCCATTTGCAACAGCAAGGATGGATGCTAAGTGAAGTAAGTTATACAGAGAAAGACAAATGCTATTTATCTATGTGCTCTTGGAAAAAAAATAGAAATAGAGACTAGAATGCTGGTTACCAGGAGCTGGGAGGTGGGAGAGACAGATATTAGTCAAAGGGTACACACTTCCAATTATAAAATGAATGAGACCTGGAATGTAATGTACAGTTTGGTGATTATAGTTAACAATATTGTGTTGCATATTTGAAAGTTGCTATAAGAGTTGATCTTACATATTCTCACTTCAAAAAGACATGGCAATTATGTCACATGATAAAGGTGTCAAATCATTTTTGCAATATATGTGTATATAGCCAAACAATATATTGTATACCTTATACTATTACATGTAAGTTATCTCAAAAAAGAACTCAAAAAAGAAAAATTGTTGAATGTTCAAAAGTAAGTTTAAAGAATCAAGAATGTCAAAGAAAATATTAAAAACAAAGGTTCTGTGAATATATTCATCATGCAGATATTGACAGACATAGCTAAGTACCTTCAAGTTATTGAAAAATACCCTAGAGAAATTTCACACCAAATGTGGTCACCATCTTTATAATCCAAGAAAAACTCTTTTATGTCTAATAAAAGAATCCATATGGTAACAGCAAAACAATTCGCCATCATTTATTAACTCTTGCCATACTTGGAAGTTGGCTTTGGAATCATCTTCAGTTTTCTTTTGAAGAAAATCCCCGAGGGCTCTAATATATCTGAAACATTTATACAGTAATGTAGCAGGATAAAGGTCCCTCCTTCCTGCTTCTGGGTACTCTCCTCTTTCATTAGACAGCCTACCTTGAACATCTTTGATATCAGCTGAAACTCTTCAAAATAAGAATAAAGAAATCTGCTAAGAATGACTCATACTTTAATAATAACTTGGAAACAATATATTTAACATAAGGAATGAATCAGTCAGGGAGACTATAACTACCATATTGCTAGCTCTTAGACCTAGAACTTTCTAAATAAATAGTCTGCTTATTACTGTAAAGAAAGAAACAAGAAAAGTTAAGATGTACAGAAAATATCAGTATGTGGATCAGTTCATACTACCTCTCAGATGTTGAAGATATAAATAAAACATTCTTTACATTCTAGGTAGTCTATGGGGCTCAATAGGTCACCATATAGGAGCCACACAATAAGAAATACAGCTAAGAAAACTCAGAGAAAAAAAATCCAAGCAATGACATCATAGCCCTGCCTCTTATTCATGGCCTGAACAGTAGCCCCAAAAATCCACCAAGAGAACACCTTACAAATGTAGATCTCAGCTCTTCTGTACATCTATCCTGAATTATTAAGATGAGTTCCGGGGAATGTCTGCTTAATTACAAGAGTTCAACATTGAATGAAGAATGACGAATCAAGGATCCAAAAGATATTTCTGTGGCCAAAATATAGTCATCAAAATAATTTGACTCTTGGAATTGTTAATTGCCTAACAGTAAGGATAAATAATATAAATTGATAATTAACTAGAAAACATAAGGAATTTGAAGAGAATTTTTACCTGGAGAGAGAGAGAGAGAAGGAGAGAGGGAGATTCCATTACTGTGGATTAAGTTGAGAGCAAATTCAAATTAAATCTTGTTTAGAAGTCTATCTTAGGATCATATAAGAATATAGTTCAGAAAACTTGAGGAAAGACTACCTCTTGTGACTGTATTATACATTTACCACTTAAAAGCAATTTCTAAAATTTAGTCCTAAAGACCTTTCTCCACATTCCCCAAGACTCCAGAAATTAAGCTTTCTGTCACCACCACCCATCACCTGGCCTCTGTGGCAGGGTGTCCTAGGTTTGCTCTGTCTCACAATATTCCACCACATCCATTGTCTCCTTTCTGGGGAAGCCTTTTCTCCAACCAGAAAAAAAATCCCTTCTTAAACTCAATTCAAAATATCAGTGTCTGTTTCTCCTTCTATTAGGGCATTAGTGGTTCTAAAAAAAGCAAAAGAAGAAAACTCAATAAGGACACTTAAGGTCTTTAGATGTTATGTTCGATGCTTCCAAGAGTAAAAAAATGAATTCCATTTTACTTTTGGGAAAATTGCAACAGAATCAGTAAAACAGAAGAAGGTGAAGATTTCATTTGCATATTAGGTTGAAACATATAAAATTGTCATTTCCTTAGCTCAAAATATCTACATGTAGTTCAGCCTAATATTTTAATAGCTTATCCTATTATATTTAACTATTTTCCCTGTTTGATTATTTACTTTTTGTATTGCAATTTTTTAATTCTAATCAAATTTCATTGATTTACCACTCATTTACAAAACTGTATGATTTGGAGAGTAAAATTTCATACCTCAAATGTGTGCATGCTTCTCTCTTCCTTCACCAAAACCCCAGTAACTCTACACTGTCATATTACCCCTCTCTATATCCTCCTTCCTCATCCTCCTCACCCTCACTGGTAATCACCATAGTTTCTGAAGAGTCTAACAGTCGTTTTAGTTATGTTTTGTCAGTTTTCTTGGATTACTTATTTCCATAAATGAGTAAAACCATCTGGTAACTTTCTGACTTATTTTACTTAGCAAAATCACCTCAAATTCTATCCATATGTTCCCAAAAAGCACTATTTCATCTTCTTAAATAGCTGAGTGGTATTCCATTAAGTATGTGTTCCACAATTCCTTTATTGAGTCATCTGTAGATGGGCATTTAGGTTGTTGGCTGAATTTTTTAATTAATCAGTTATTTAAAGGTCAATTTCTGCCTAACCATGAAAATGCGTAAGTGACTTATCAACCTTTACCCAGAAATCATTATAATCTGGGATAGTGTTCACAGATACTTCAATATAAAGCCACTTAGTGTGCAACTCCTACCAGTACCTACATTAGACTGCCTTCTTAGTGACACTGGCCCAGCAGGTAGAGAGCATCAAAAGAAAAATGGAACTGAATGAGCTACTTTTAATCTTTCTCTCAAATGATTTGAACCTTAGAAAGTAATTTTTTAAATATTTTGAATGAAAAAAATGGACACACTTTTACTCTCCTCAAATGCATCAGAGTAATTAATGTCATAACAGCAACAGGAAAAGAAAACTAGATTCCCAGGAAAAAAAATAAAGTGAAGTTATTTTTTTTATTTACGACTCCTATAAGATGCGCTGGCTTCTCTTGAAAATTAAATTATTTTTTAAGATCTTTTGACTCTTCTAGTTACTACAAAAGAAAACTTCAGCCCAGTCCAAATCATCTTGAATGCCCGATCGCTTCCATCAAATTAACAGTTTCAAAGATCTTTAAAACTGAGTGCAGGAGTCTCCTTTCTGACCAGCTGAGGATGTGTCTAACTTCAACCCAAGGAAGAAATCAGAGGAAAGGTCCCACGATGCTCAGGCTGAATAATCTTTGATGGTGATCAAAATCTACAAATGGCAAACTGGTGCTCACTCATCTTCAGACTAATATTCATTCCAGTGCCTTTTACCAGAGGAATACAAACTACATTCCAATAGGCATTTTAAAATTCTTCTATCAACAACTCAATGGATGTCCCTTGAACACAAGACCAAAACTTAAATGTCATCAAAGTCTACACTTATACAAACTTAATGAGACCTCCTATAGTACTTCAAAGCTTCAAGGTCTCTCTATTCATGCACCCTTTTGAGAGTGTCCCTGTAGACACTCGAGCTCCTTTCTCTAGTTATCATTTTATCCCTGCTAGTTGCCTTTTCTTTAGACCCTCTCAACAAATGGCATACCAATCCTCCCCTCAGAAGACCTATCTCAGGGACCTGGTCTCATTTTCTATTATGCAAACTCTTCCACCTCAGACTTCATTGGGATTACAAAGAGGTCTAGCTCTGTTGAAGCTTCCACAAAATCAGTGGTACTTAGAAAGCTGGATAGTTCAAGGTTGGTTAGAACATTCCAATAGGTATTTTAAAGTCTTCATCAGTAATGCTGCACTATAATTCCACCCCTAAAAACTTGACTGTTTACAACACTTATCATAGTAAACCGGAGAACCCATGGGCAGGTCTCCCTGAGCAAGGCCCTGTCGAATTTTCGTTAGGGATGTACAACAACTATTAACATGACTTTGATCCCCTACTCTTTGGGAAATTGTCCCTTTGAGCTTGTGATATTAAAAGTTCATGGCTTTCTTGGCCTTGCTTTATTACAGAAGGTCCCCACATTAATTGAATGTGCTCCTGCCTGTATTGTTTCATTTTTGCCAGACTCAAAACAGTCACTTTGATAAGCTAGTCTTGTGTCAATGCATGTAACAATTATCTACTATAGATCAAGTTCAACTACACAAATCAAGCCCTAGTAATTTCAATTTAGGAATAATCCTAAACAATAAAATAAAAGCTGAATGTATATGACCTAAGGATAGCTTCCATATTCATAACACTGTCATAACTGTACATCCTTATTCATATTCACTCCAAGTATCTGAAGAAATGCAAATATATTGATCCAGATTATTAACTGAGATCAAGAGCAAACAGTTATTTCCTATAAGAATTTTTTCCGGGCCGGGCACGGTGGCGCATGTCTTTAATCGCAGTCTATGAAGCGAGGCCAAGACTAGGAATCGTTTGAGTCCGCCAGATTCGAGACCTGCCTGGAGCAACATAGTGAGACCTAGTCTCAAAAAATAGCTGGGCATGGTGGTGCACGCCTATAATCCAGCTACCTGGGAGGCTGAGGTTGGGGATGCTCGAGTCTGTGGTACCCCAAGCAACATGAGTCTGCAGTTTCCCAGACAACATAGCAAGACCTAGTCTCAAACAAAAAAAAAAAAAAAAAGAAGAAGAAGAAAGAAAGTTTTCTTTGACAGTGCAGATTTAAGCACAGTCTATCACAACAACTTGGTAATTGTATCTAGAAAGTAGTCACAGACAATAACATAAACGCTTATAGATGTTCCAATAAAATTTTATTTACAAAAATAATCAGTGTGGCAGTTTAAGCTTATATACCATAGCCTTCCAAGCTACATTCTAGATTTTTAGTATAGATTGTAGATTTTTCAAGAGATGACAGATGATTCAACAGTACAAGAACAGATCAATTTGCAACCAAAACATGAATAAATAAAATAACCATAGACTCAAAGTTCAGATTTCGTAGAAGGTAAGGGCTATGTAGTTCATGTGCCTTATTTGCAGATGATAAAGAGATGCAACACATTAGTAAAAATGAGGTCCATAAATCTCCAATCCAAAACGATCACAATCTAAAAATTCATTATAAAACTGAGAATGCAAAACATAATGTGCTTATTAGAACTCTGGGAATACAAACCCCATCAGTTATCCCCTACAGGATCTCTGACCACAGAGTTAGGTAGAATTCAAGTTACTTCTCCTGTTCCTCACTTTAGGACAAAAGGAACTTCAAAGACTAGCTAAAAGCCAATATCAGAGAAACCTAGCCTTCACCCTATAGACATGCACACTCACACATACACATCACAATGCAGTTATTGCAGGTTTCCAAAATTTATCAGAGGTCAATGTATACAGAAGATTTCAACTGTAATACACCATTGACAGTGGCCAACTAGAGTTACTGCCACCTTAAAAAAGAGATGGGGACACAAAGATAATGGAAATAATGATACTTAAAATTTGGTCAATAGAAATTTAAATACAGCATGAAAATATTAACAGTGTTAGGATTTTTAATAATATATATAAAATATGTACAATTTTCTCAATATTCTCTAATATGTTTCTAATTTGCATGAAGTAGTCTTATAATCTGAAAAGAAAGACTCAAAAATATTACTTGACAAAAATCATACTATGAGATTAAAGTACCCTCTTTCAGGAATGACTTAATATCATATTCACTCCTGTATCACCAGTTCTTAGCAAGATATACATAGCAGACATTCAATGGATCCACTTATGGCAAATAGCTTTGGAGTATTCTCAGTTAAACAACTAACATTATGAAGGTATTTAAACACTAAAAACTTCTAACAAAATCATTCTCATCTTTATTTGTATTATACATTATTAGCATGCAAATTTATATGGCTTTATTACACTCCAAAGTTCTTTCACAGCTGTGTTGTAGGTTAAATTTCAGTCCACCGATTACATCTTAGCTGTTTACATTTAGCTGTGAAATAACATTTTTTTAGCTAGTTAGTGCAAAAATTTTGTTACCTCAGTTTCAAAAATTGTCAAATCAGAAACAACAACCTTAAATATATCAAAATGTGCCCATGTGATCATAACTGCTATGCAATAATTAGTGAGGTTGAGCATCTAAATATATGTACCATTTTTCCCCACAGGAATTTCTATTATGCTCTGAATAAAGAAGACATCTACATGATATAGGACACTTGCTTCTTCTTCACTGATAAAATCCAAAGGAAATGTTTCTGTTCAGAGACAAAGTTCACATGTTCCATAAAAGCGAACATTTTGTTGAGAGAAAAAACAATCCTTGTGTAGCTTACTGTGGATAGCAATATCCATGAACAAACCAAGGTTTGGCTTGTTGACAGGGACCTTTTAGAGTCCAAGATAGTAACACCACAGCAGGATCCTTGAACCATCACCTGGGAGTTGTTTAGAAAAGTTCAATCTCAGGTCCCACACCAGAAATATTTTTAATTCATTATTTTAATTTCTTACATTGTTGTTAATTCTGTACAACATGTCATTTCTAAATTCATATGTAGTTTCCAGAATTCTCCCACCACCACCTGTGAACCATCACCACAATCCCTTGCACTCTTCCCTCCCCTTGGTTGGAGTTCTCTCCCAGCCCCTCTCCTGTTGGGGTCCTCGGGTCTATGGTCTGCAAGTCTTGGCTTTTCCCTGATCCTTTGTTCTGGTTTCCCTTTATTTCTCTATAAGTGAGATCATCCAATATTTTTCTTTTCCCTTCTGACTTATTTTGCTTTGCATAATCCCTCTTAGCTCCACCCAATTTGCCACAAATGGCGTGAGCTTATCTTTTTTGATTATCAAGTAGTACCCATGGTGAATACACACTCCTTCTTAACCCAGTCAGCCATTCTTGGGCATTTGGTTTGTTTCTATGTCATAGCGATTGTAAATAACTACAGCAGAACCATTTAATCAGAAGCCACATTCCAACCTCAGAGGAGTCAGGATCACACTGAAGGAGAGAAGCACCATTCCACTGTTAGAAATTTTCAGCAAAAACACTGAACATAGCAAAGTGTGCCATAAAGAGACTGGTTGGTCACAAATATAATAGAATATTTGTATTCATTTTGTGCATTCATATTTGAAAATTATATATATATTTCACTGATGCTTTATACCTGGCACTACATTTGGAAATTCCCTTTTAGATTTAGTAAGGCTGACAAAACACACAAAATCGGTGTCTCTACAGTGGACACTTTATTGTAGTTTAACATCCTTTTAACAAAAGTTGATTTTCATGTTGACTTTAACCATAACATTAATCCAAATAATATCAGGCTCTTTCCAAAGTCAAATCCACTTTCAAATATAAATATACGGTCTCTTCAGAAGTAACAAAAAGACTAGATTATGGGCTCTGAAAACCTGAACAATTCAAAAAGAGTTTGGATGCTGTCAGCATAATTGTAATAACATGTAGCAAGTGACTTCTATTAAAGGAGGTAGCTCTCACTTATATGTAACATTAAGTTGTGGTATTTTATTCTTTAAATTGGGCACCCCCACTGAAGACTTAACTTTATTAAGGGGATGGCCTGGTGAAGATTACAGTGGTCCTTTCTTTTTGCTCCTTTAGCAAGAAGATCCCATGGAGTGACCCAATCTGTCTTTAAGAGAAGGGATTTTCATGGAGGAAAGAAAATGTTTCCCCTACCAGATTGTGGAGTAATCAAACATTTGTTTTCCCATGGTCTAGATTAACAAAGCAGCTCCAAGATCTGGAAAGGAGAAGAATGGGTACTTTGTTTGGAATCAGGGAAGGCTATAATGTAGATCCTATGAGTGCCTAATTAGAGGTGAACATGGAACAGGAGGTTCGAAAGGGGAAATGCTATCTAGTGTGGCATATTCCTGGTCTTCACATGGTACATGAATCCAAAGGATGGGCACCAAAATCTGAGTCCTGGGGAAATGTCTACCTTCGAAGGTACATCCTGATCTACAGCTCTGTGCAAAGCAGAAGTGTCAGGAAACATTGCTTCAATGGCCCCCGAGGACATAAGACATAAGGGTTCTCCTGGCTCAGCATGGTCAGGGGATTTCTTTGGAGACTCTGTAACCTGACAAATCCTAGGTATTATAGAAGAGAATTAGTATTGTTCCAAAGGTGTGAAGCTATCATTTATGTCTGTCAAAACAGTAAGATTCAAACTAGTCATGATTCAATTCAGAAATATATTTTAAAAAATAAAATTAAAATAGCAGCTGCAAATCAAGTGTTTTAGAGTAGATCATACCTAACGTAGCATGTTTTGGTCAAACTCACTAAAGGTGTTAAGTAAAGACTCTCATAGGCAACAGAGGTCAAGATGGTCAATTCTGTGAGTAGCCACTTTAGAAGTTGGTAATATGGGGAACAGGATGAAATGACATGATCTAGACCTGTAGCATGGGGTAAAAGGGGCCAGGGAAAGAAACACAGCTTAGGGAATAGGGAACATGCCATAGCCATTCAGTCTTTTAACTGTTTTCATGGAACTCATTCTAGATTGCAGACACTGGGCTAGGCAGTAAAAATGCAAAACAAGTAAGTACTTTTCTGGAGTTCATATTAGGAAAGAGAAAAGGATACATATTTAAAAGTCTAATGTGTGGCATCAATGCAGAAAGCAAAGAAAAGTGGTTAAGCTTAGGGGTTTTGAGATCAGAGTTGTACAAAAATTTACTACCTAGTGATTTGGGCAAGTTACACAAATCCTCTGAATCTCATTTTCTTCATCAATACTAATAGAATTATAGTACCTATAAATTCAGTAGATTTGTAGCATCTATGAATTAGCTGTTGCTGTTGATAACTATTATTGGAGTCATACATTAATTCTATCCATAAGATTGTAAAATTCATCAAGAAATACATTTTAATTTCATCCTGTGAGATTAGTATAATGTTCTAGGTTAAAAGGAGAGAAATGCCACACCAGGCAGAGAGAATAATCTAAACAAAGTCACAAGAAAATTAAAGGAGGTGGTCCATGCAGGGATTAAAAAGAACTTAAATACAGGCCGGGCACGGTGGCCACTGCCTGTAAGCTTCAGCCTACGAAGCAGCCGGGGCTAGGGATTGCAGTTTGAGTCCCGCCTGGGGCCCATAGTGAGACCTAGTTCCAAAAAAAAAAAATAGCTGGGCATGGTGATGCAAGCCTGTAATCCAAGCTACCTGGGAAGCTGAGGCTGGGGATTGCTTGAAGTCTATGGTACCCCCGGCAACGAGAGCCTGCAATTCCATAGGCAAAAATATGGAGACCTAGTCTCAAACAAACAAACAAACAAACAAGCGAACAAAAAAACAAAAGAACTTAAATACAATGAAGGAGGCTGATGTGATGGTGGTGGTGAAAAATAAGATAATGTTATAACAGGCTACATAAGTTGCAAGAAATTACAAATTCAAAAAAAACTTTTTTGAGAATTGGGTCTCTCTATTTTGCCCAGGAAACCACAGGTTCACATTGCCTGGGGTACCACGGACTCAAGTGATCCCCAGCCTCAGCTTCCCGGGTAGCTGGGATTACAGGCATGCACCACCACATCCAGCTATTTTTTGAGACTAGGTCTTGCTATGTTGCCTGGGGCAGGTCTCGAACCCGCAGACTCAAGCGATTCCCAGTCTCAGCCTCGCTCTGTAGGCTACGATTAAAGGCATGTGCCACCATGCCTGGCCTTCAAGTATTTTAAACTAAAGAGGAGCATAATGACACATACTTTTAAAAGAGAATTGTGGTATGAACAGAGGAGGATAAGTCAGAAGGTTGGGGCATCCAGCACAAAATCATCTCAAGACAATTAAATGAATATACCATTGAAGGTCTTCAGATGCTGCATCTGGTAGAGGAGGCCTCGGGATCCCACACTCTCCTGAACGGGGGGCACAGGACGGGGAACACGTGAGGTCTGCTCTCTTTTAGGGCAAGCTGGGGTGACTTGGCAGCCCTGTCTGTGGCCCCGGGGCCCCCTCCCCTCCTTCAAGCTCATGAGCAGCAACTGGTAATCTGCCAGGGCACAGGCTGGGGTGGGGGGGGGTCTCCCTCTGGTTCATTCTCACCTCAGTTGTCCGCATCATGACTAAGAAAAGCAACAAATATACTGGAGGAGAGAGAGAAATAAACAAAAGCTTGAACACACCCATCACCTGCCCAAAAAGAATATGGTCAGAACCCCGAGATATAAGACTGTGTAAGACTAGAGTGAAGACATGTCACCTAATAACAACTACAACATTTCTAGTGCTGAGGGTTAGACTCCCCATCTAGAGACAATTTCAATGTGAGCAAGGAGCTCCCTTTTCCCAGTGGGGGAAGAAAGCCACAGAGAGTGGCAGTCGCCCCATGGAGAACTGCAAACCATGAGAGAGGAGATGAACCAAACCAACCATATGCTAAGGTCTGTGCCCAGCTGGAAACGTATCCACTGCCAGAGGCTGGGAGATGATCCCCCAGTGCCAGCTATCAGAGCTATAAGGCTAAGAAGCAGCACCATGGGACAGATATCAGAATGAATGCAAGAGACAACCAATAAGAACAAGGAGAAATCAGAGATCATAAGGGTTCAGAGGAAAAAAAGATTGTCTCCTCCACCACAGGAAATGCCACAATGAAGAAACCTGGAGAGTCACTCCACACACCTACCCTGCAGGAGGTTTTCCAACATGCTCAAATGGACCACCTGACCCATGGCTGTTCCTGGAGAGTTGGTCAGCCTGGTCTACTTTCCCCCAGGGACAAGAATGTGGGCATGCAGGAGGACACTGCTTCCGAAGAGAAAACAAAGAAACCAAGGGGCCAATCATGGACCAACAACTGACAATGAGAAAGAAATATCAATGACCAGAGGGGGGACCAGGGGAAGGGAGGAGGGGAGGACCATGCCTACAAACATCAGCTTTGTACACAAACAATAAAACAAAATAAATAAAAACAAAATAAATATATTTTTTAAAAATATACCATTGGAAATTGTTGGTTTGGGGGATGAGGAGGTCAAACAACCTGCATTACTTTCCGTCTTCCCCCTATACTTGTAGATATACATTTAAGCAATGCATCAATGGGTTGGTCTTACAAGACAAAAAAGATAATAACAGAATAAGGATGAAATGGGTTGGCACGTGAAAAATATCTGGCACATAGCAAAGGTTACAGATATTAAGCCAGGGATGTTGGTGCATGCCTTTAAACACAGCCTAGAGCATGGCTGAGACTAAGTATCGCTTGAGTCCGCAGGTTGGAGATGCGTCAGGGGCAACATAGCAAGATCTAGTCTCAAAAAATAACTGGGCATGGTGGAGTGCACCTGTAATCCCAGCTAACTGGGAAGCTGAGGCTGGGGATTGCTTGAGTCTGTGGTACCCTGGGCAACATGAGCCTGTGGTTTCCCAACAAAATAGCAAGAACTAATCTCAAAAAAAAAAAAAAAAAAAAAAAAAAAGGTTACAGAGATGTTGTTGTTATCTTGCTCTATGTATAAAATACCAACCCTTTGTCCCTGGTTTAATCCCATTGTCAACTGTTTTCACGCCACTGCCTAAATTCCAGTTATAAGAGATTTAGATCTAAAATGTTCAAGGAGTTCCACAGCTTTGATTCAGTTTAATACATTTTGACCTATTCTTTCTTTCGGTAAAAGGATTCCTGGACAGGGTAGTGGATGTCCATCTATAAAAGTAATCATTTGCTCATCCCTGTACTAAGGGGCTAAACCAGAAATCTACCATGTAGTAAACTGTTGTGTGGAATAAAGCAGACAGTAATGAGAGATGTTATAACCAAATGCAGATGGGAAAATACTTTGCTAGGAGTCGGAGGATCCATACTCTAATTGAGGATTCAACACTTGTGATCAAATTTCCTGGGGCAAATTGCTGAAGCCTGGCTAGTTTGAGGGTGTGCAGGCTAAGTACTTAGGTCTGGTGCCAGACTACATAGATTCTCATCTGACTCATTACTTACTGTGGTATTTTAAATAGGTTATTTCTCTATACTTTTGCGATTCAACCTGAAAATGAAGGTGACAATAATAATCACCAGAGTTGAACAATCCGGTTCAAATAAATTAAAAGATATAAATTCCTTCAGATACTGTACTCTACAAAAATTAAGCTATTTACAAAATTTCTAGCTCTCACTATTCTTAGTACTAAATAAGTACAATGATTGTACCACTAAACTTTCTCACAAAGTTGCAAAATAATTCACATGAAATAATTTATGTACAACTGCTTTGTCAATTGTTAAGTATATTCCATTCAAATGTGTAATGCTAATTATAATATAAATCAGCACAAATACCGTTAGATAACAGAGAATTCATTCTGATTGTATTTTGGTCATCTTGCGGATGGAAATTCCATAATGGGTCCTACCTAAATGCACCAAACTAGAATGAAACTTTTCACTCTATCTTGCTGGAATTCTAATCAATTAGAATTTGCGATGATGTGGAAAATGATCCAAAATGTTATTGATTTTTTTAAATAATCATTTGAATGGGATGTCTTAACCAATGAACCTGTAGACATTGATGACCACATCCTTGAAACGATATTAGAGTAAATACAGAAAATTCAATCTTTTTTAAATGTTATCCACTTGGAATGTCTGTTGACATTTTGCAAAGCAAACCATAAATGTGCTTAAACCAATGAGTAAAACATTAAAATTAAAAATCAGCCTATCTTTTCTCCAAGTACCTTTTTCAAATGGCACTGAGAACTTTACACAAGCTTCAGGCGCCTCTATCTTTAATTCCCAGGGGCAATGGTATTCATCGGAGCATTCAGCAGCCTGCTCAGGTAGTGCTGAGTCAACGTGCTCTGGGACTTTCCTCCTCACTTGTGAATGCAGCACACAGGCCTTGAGATGTCATTATTCCAACGTTATGATAAGGCACTCACTTATGCTGCTTTACAGGAGAGAGAACCAAAGTTTTAAAAGCCACTGATTTATATTATGCTACTCTAACACTTTTGGACAGAATCTCATTTAAAAGACAGTGCCTGGAAAAGAAAAAGCTTTACTGGCTTAATCCATGATCCTGGAATTGGTGGTCTTTTGAAAGGTGTTTCTTTTCTTTCTTTTCTTTTCATCAGTAGTTTCATTTTCATTGGAAACTACAGTCCCAGGACTTCCATAGGACTGATGTATTTGTAGCACAAAGCATGAATGTGATCTTCCCTAATAGGAATACGTTGAGTCACGGTACTAACAACTGTTAGCAACTGTTCCCTGGTAGGCTTCTTAGCTGGGGCAGGTTTAGTAAATACAATAGCAGTAGTAATCACAAAGTTATGAGTGCATCCTCCTAAGTTATTTTATTTGACTAAGGGATCGTAAATTAGCTTAGTTGGAATGAAAGCCCACTTTCTTAAAATCTTCAAAGTGCACCAAAATACAGGAAGCTTAGATATCAATAATAGAGGACTCCATCAATGCAACCTGGCAGAATTAAGAAAATAAATCTACAACTACAAAGATCATGAAAAACAAGATGTTTACTTCTTTGCTCTGCTATAAATGAGAAGAGCAGACTTTTCCCCAAGGTTTCATCCAGCCTTAGCAAAGTAAAAATGGGGCACTTAGAATCCACTGATTCATAACCTTTATAAACTCGTTTACTTAAAACACTATCCAAAGTAAAGTCCTAGTGCATATTGTATCAGTTATCCCTTTAGTTTTTTATGGTGTCCCTAGCATCATTTACCAGAGGCTGATGCTAATGATTAGAACTTTAACTATGATGACATGCAAAGTTTTATGTACAGCAACTAAATTCAATTTAAAATTATAAAAACAGTCCATTTTAGCAATAGCACTAGGATTAGAAATAGCACTCCTCTGATGACAACACTTAACACTTTTATGGTTAAGAGTGTCCTCTCTTCTACCCTAAGCCAGAAAGTAATCATCCTATGAAAATTTATTTCTCTCCTTTCCATCATGCATGTTATTACTACCCATGTCAAGCCACCCTTGACACAAGCAGATTTCAAATAGCTGGAAAGAACTAGAAATTTTTCAGATAAATACCTAAGCCTCCAAATAATAGGTGAACTCACCAGTAGTTGATATCTGAGCTTGGAAGTGTGAGGCAGACATTCAAATTGCTTATGTACCTATAGCGTGCTTACTCCGTTCCTGGCCCCGTTTCTACCCACTCTGGAGAGCACTGCCATCAATTTCTCAAATTCCTTGTGAGAGTCAAACAAAAGGAAAACAAAGAGGAAGAAACCAAACTAAACCAAAGGAAGAATTTGGAATAACTCTGAGTCGCACACGTATTTCGAATTTAGACAGGTAATGTGAAGTTGTCATCCTATTATGAAACATACCTCTTTCTGCACTAAAGCTCAGACAGGACCTTGGAGAGCTGGGGTTGATTTTTCAACAGGGATTTAGAAAATATTTAGTAACAAGCCATCATTCCAAGCTAAGAAATAAAGGAATGTTCAGAAAGTTAGAAATATAGGTCACTGGCCATGCCCTTGTAAATTCACACACGCTGGTCATAAGTATCTCCAGCTCTCCTGTTGAACTCACAACTAAGTTAGCCAAAAGGTAATTTCCAAATGACTGTGAATTTATGTTTATTCCATACATTTGATTGGGTAGGATCACTTAGCTTAATATTCACTGTACCATATATAACACCAGATTACAGATATAACTTTTGGGAAGAAATAATTGAACATGTTTATCAGTACAGCATAATAACCTTTCTAAGATGATCTTTCTTATACATGACACCTTAGACCACAATGATTTCAATCCCTGGAGCCAAGAAATGACACACCAGAAATAATCCAAATGCTCTTCAACTGGCAAAAGTACAAACAAACTGTGGTATGTCCATGCAATGAAATACCACTCAACAGGCAAGAGAAATAAACTATTAATACACACAAACATAGATGAAAATAAAATTTGTTATGCTACATGAAAAAAGTAGGATTTTTAAAAAACCTATCTACTATGTCTATGTATACTAGGTAGTTCTATTTATATGACATTCTGGAAAAGACAAAACTATAGGGATGGCCAACAGAAAATACAATAGTTTTTCATATTTAAGGTTATGGAGAAGTTGACTACAAAGACCAAAGGTTGACTACAGAGGATCAAGCAAAGCAGTTGGGGGAAGAAGTGGTAAAGTCTATTGTGTTCTGCTTGTGATGGTGATTACATGATTCTATGCAATTTTAAACCCATAGAATTATATATGACTCCAAAAGCAAATTTTCTTGTATGCAAATTTAAAATTAGATCTACGGTATAAAAGCTTCAGTATTTTTCTCTTTTGTGTTCAGAAAGAGAAATTTGTCTTGTGTGCATCCCTGTAAAATGCTTGTTCATCACTCCAAGAAGTTAGTTTCAAATGTCACCTCTCCCACAAAGCCTTCTCTTTGTTCCTTCATCTTTCTAACTTTTATTCTTTTTAAGGAAATGAACATTACTAATAGAACTAAAACCCTTGTGCTGCAAAGCGCTCTCTCCCCAGGAGTAACCTTCTTTACTGAAGCTGTTATGTATGTTTCTGACAGGTTCTTGTACTTTACTACCTATTATGTAACAAAAACTTTTGTTTGGGGCAATTTTTTTTCAAAACTCACATTCATAGATGTGAATGTTGCATCAATATCATGTGCAGTTTTGCAGTTTGCTTTTTTCATCCAACACTGCTTTCGAGACAGATCATTCATTTTTAACTGCTGCCGAGGTTTCACTGTTGGAATATGCCAATATATTAATTCATTGTATTCCTGACAGGTATTTAGTTTGCTTCCGTGTTCCATGTTACCCTGTACCACATTTATCTGCTCTCTCTTCTTCCTGCAAGTCAACAAACAACAGCAGGGCAGAAATTGTACAGAATGTCTGTTCCTCTCGCTAATTTCCAGTACTCCTGAGAAACACCCTGCATATGATGTGCTTTGCATGGATGATGATGCTATGTGTACCTGGCACGCGAGAAGCATGCCATAAAAATATGCTGAATAATAATAAATGCTGACAAAATATTGTTTCAAATCCTGTGATCTCTCCTCCTCTGTGGTGGAAGATTTCAGGAGGAACTGACTCAATTTTCAGTAGAGAGTCTTCTAAATATTCTTTTGTCTAAGACGTATGAAACAAGATCACAAATTTCCTTTCACCAGAGGATCTCAAAGCACTATAGACAGCTCCAGTGACATTTCCCCGCCTCCTCCCCCCTTCAGTTTGCCTCAAGGTTAGTTCAGAGCAATGTTCAAACCTTGAATAGCCTTTACCTGCATCTGTAAAATCCGGGAAGCCAGTCTGGATGTAAATTGCAATAATAGCCTACTGTCCCCAGATCTGGCGTTTTCTTCTAGGATCTGATTTTTCTCTTCACAGGTCTCCGTTTTCACCCTGCGGACTTACCTGTCCCGTTCAAGGCTCTGACATTTTACCACACACCTTCAACGTGTCTAGCGCCACCGCTCGCCCCTCCCCCCCCTTTCTCACTCTGCCCTGATGCTACTAAGCAGATCTAATGCTGTTTGATCTCATCTTCATTTCTTTTCGGTTTAAGGAGCTGTGCAGCCTTGATGTACAAGACAAATACACACTGTAGCTCCGGGCTTACAAAATCATCTATCATCATCCTGCCTTTGGACGTGACCAGTACACTGTGTGTTTCAGAGAAATTACTCTGGTGTTTCGGGAGGCATTTCAAAATCAGTCTGCGTGCAGAACCTTCCTGCAGAACCTGCAGAGGCATTTTAGTGCCATTCGCCTCTGCTCAGCAAGCCTCAAATGTGACCTTCGAAAGGATTTCAAGGATAGAGCCTTCCTCCCTTCCCGTCGCCGGTTCCAAGAGCGCGCGTAGGCCTCCTTCAGGGAAACAGCTGCGCAAGACCAGAGCTCGGAGACCTGCACGTCCAGGCTCGCGGACGCGGCGGGGAAACGGGCGGAGCTGGGAGGGGAGGGCGGGTAGGGAAGGGAGGGAGAGGGGGAGGAGGAGGCGGGGGGCTGGAGACGACGTGGGGAAAGAGGAAGATGATCTGCATATGCATGAGGCACCCAGCACTGCCCTCTTCCCCGGCAGCTGCACGGGCGGGGCGGAGGAGGGAGGAGCTCGGGAGGGAAGCATGAGGCCGGGGGTGCGGCGGCTAAAGCCTCGCGAAGGGGGACTCGGGTTTGGAGAACGGAAGAGGTGATTTGCATGACGCCTGGTGATAGGCTGCCGTCCGGGGGCTGGGTCTCAGGGGCGGTTCCTGAACGGTCTAAGGGAGGAAATTAGAGAAATCTTGTTTGAAGAAAGCCGCAGTGTCAGGCCTAGGCGCTACGAAGCCTGGCCGCGAGGGGGCGCGATGTCCCATCTTTGTTCCCGCTAAAGACTTCTATTCCCGCCTCACCCCACCCCCGCCCCTGCCCCCACCTCCCACCCAGACACCACACGCAGAAAGTGCAGAGGAACCCTGTGATCCAGTCAACTGGCTCTGCCCCGTCTATTAAGAAAGATGAGCACTCCTTTCGCTTCCATCTCCTTCATGGGAGACCACTTTTCATTTCAGAAGATCACGTCAATAAATATTCTTCGAGGAATAAAAACGGCACTTTACCCAAGATCAGAGACTATATGTGACGTGTGTGCTTTCTAAAGACAATACATGTAGGCAGGGGGAGTAGGCACACGTATGTAAATACTCACATAATAACCCGAGACACAAAACATGGGGTGGGGAGGGGGGGCAAAACGGACACCCAGAGAGAACACGGATCCCTCACAAGGTGCTCACGGGCCGTGCACACTCCGACACACCGAGCGAGGCATGCGCTCACTGACCCGCACGACTACCGCACACGCGCGCGCTCACACACGCGCACACACACACGGACCTCCACAAGAAAAGGAAAAAAAACCCAAGTGAATTCACAGGCAGTGGAAAGACTGTCGAGAAAATATGAGAGCATGTAAATGCTTTAACCCCTCCCTTTCCAAAAATACTCAGGCCCAATGATTCTATTTGCATAATACTAATAGACGCAGGAAGCCGACACCGGGGGGAAAATGGCTCCATTTGAGGCACACGACAGAGAATGCGTGTATCCAGACACGCGCGCGCACACACATACACACACGCACACGCAATCGCGACGGGGGATGGGACACACCCACAGCCTGTCCTCCGCCCACGGGCACCTGCACATGCCAACCACGGAGCTCAGCACAGTTTTCCAGAAGAACGCGAACGGGGAAAACGTGAAGAAGCCCACCCTACCTGCCACTGAAGCACCGCTAGTGAACCCAGGTCTTACACACACACACACACACACACACACACACACACTCACGCGCGCACTACCCGTTTGTCAGTCAAGGGAGTTGGTCAAAAATATGAGAGATGCACAATAGATACCTGAGAGCTACAGTATATTAGCTATCAGTTTACACGATGCTTTTAAAATGACTCCCCCCCCCCCCAAGAAATAGCTTTTCTGGACTGTCTCTGAAAAATGATACCTAAATTTTCTTTTCATTTTTTTTTTCTAATTCCTTTCCTTCTTATTTTTAAAAACAGGTTAGAAGGAGAATCCCCGTTTCCTAAAGGAGGGGAGCCCCTGTTTTTTTGTTTGGTGAGCTCAGGAGCTTTCCAGCTGATTTCCCTGGGAGGAAGGTGCTAGGAAGCCGTCCTCCGCAGCCTCCCAGCCAGACGGCCCCACAAAAGGCATTATTACACATTCCAAATAACAAGGGCTGTCTATATATTTACAAATCTGTTCAAATATTTAACCTCTTAACTTGCTAAATATCCCCCTCTTCTCCCTTTTTTTCTCTCTTGCACTCTCCCACTCCCCCTTTCTGCCCTTTCTCCTCCTTTTCCTTTCTTTTTCTAAAAGGGGTGGAGACGGGAAGTGCCCTTGTGGGATCCAAAATGTGGCCAGGGGCGCTGGGCTTCACCTGACCTAATTTGAATGCCAATTTCGTTTCCAGGCAATTATTCTTTGCTAGCCAAAAGATCGAGTTGGAATCACCAGGGTTACCTTTTCTTAAAGAAGAAGCTTTAAGGTTGTCTCTCAGTTTTTAAACTGCCTTGGAAAGACACCACCTAAGTAAACAGGAAGGGCTCTTACTGACCCTTTAAAGTTGCCTGTGCCCCTAGCCCCAATCAGTGATGTTCTCCGCTTTATTCCTCCTGCGGGCAAAGGCACTAGCCCAGATACAACTGCCGGAGAGGCGCAAACCAGAGAGTTTGGAGTTTCGTTAGTGTTTGGCAAGCCAGCCGAGGCCAGGGGTGAAACAGCCCCTTGCAGGAACCAGTTTGCATTTGCTACCGTTGAGAAAACCGTAATGCCCAGATCTTTTTGAAGGCGGCCAATAAACATTCTGAGGACCAATGTAAAAATGTGAAGATACATAGCAGTGGGCCTTGACGCAGCAAAAGAGTTAAATTAGTTTTAAAAAAAATTTTTTTGAGGTTTTCTCACTTTGAGGCAGAAAAGGAAGCGAAAAGTTCAGCATGGTCTCTCGGGAGAAGTGCAGACGACCCGCTGTTGGCCCGGGAGCTGCGGAGAGCCCTGCTCCCCCAGACAGGTCACCAGTATGGTCTCACCTTCCAAGAGCACTCACCCCTAGAGCACTTAGGCTGGGGCGGTCCTGCTTTGCCCGAGGCTCTCCAGAAAGGCGATTTAAGGTGCTCTGAAAAGGGGCTTCTCCCAGTCCATTTATTTTTTCTTTTCTTGAATTCAAAAGTGGCCGTGACAATCTGGTACTTCTAAAGTTCTAAGAAAGAGAAGGTTTCCTTTAGACACGTTTTCTCTGGGTTCAAATAGTAACTTTATTTGTGTGTTTGTTTCCGGATACTAAAAAAAAGTGCAACTTCGGTTTGGGGAGATAATGTGATGTTTGTGCGTCCATGTCAGATTTGTTCGATTGATCACCATATGCCAACTTTCATAATCCTCAGATGTCTGTTCTTCTTGAAGAAGCGCTCCCCACCAGTGGCCGCAGAGCACCTGAGGAAAAAAAAAGCTAGTCCTCACCTGGGACCCCAAGTCCCCAGAACACTTAAATTGGGATTACACCCCTCAGTAGTCCCAGACCTCCTCTCCCCCAGCATCTGCCAGTCGCTGACTCTCGGAGGCACTGAAGTGATAATGACCTCTGCCAGCTGCTGTCGGGGCTGGCACGCTCGCTGCGCAGGGGACTCTCAGGGCCGCCCAAGCCTTGGGCAAGGGTAAGTAGGAATAAAGGGCTGGCTTCCGTGTATCTTCTAAAGAGATTTACTGAAAACGTTAACACAAGCCAGGTATGAGAAAGAAGGAAGACTTAAATGAATCTTTTAAAATAATGTGTGTTTATTCTTCGTGCCACATCAGACCTGGGAGGAAAACGTGGCTGGGCACGGATGATGCGTGCCATCCTGGAGAAAGCCATCTATTTACGTCTGTGTGTGGCGGTCAAGACATTTCTCCCCTATTGCACAAACCCTAGGGCGGGAACTGGGGGGGGGGGGGGGGGGAAACCGGGGGGGGGGGGGGAAGGGCAGTTTAATAGTTTTCTAGTTTTTCCTGGCTGGCAAGATATTCATCCGGAGACATTATCTAAATCTGCGAGAGAATGAATACTGCTTGTCATGCGTCCTAGTCTCCAGTAACGTGCGCCATCCAATTAGAAGCAATTTAAGCAATCAAGGCCGTTATGAGAGAAGGGGGTGTTAAAAATAGTTTTCTATAGCCTCAGAACTCTAATTCGGAAGAAACTCTAAAATTACATATGCATCATTTCTTTATAGAAAATAAATATATAACCCCAGTGTCTCCTGTTCTCTCTCCTTTTCTCCTCTCTGGTCCTCCCCCATCGACTGTCTGCCTTCCTTTTGAGAATGCAGAACAGACGTGAAGTTGAAAGCTCTCATAAAAAGGGAGTGGGCGCCTAAAAAACCTTCCTGAAGCTGAATCGGAGGATTTGGTAGAGGCCCGGTCTTTCACGGAGGTCTCGCCATCCTAGCACTCTGAATCGTGGTGGCTTTTGGACTTCCATTGCGGTGGGTGGGGAAATGGCCAAAAGTAGCGCCCAGGGAGGAAGGGTCCCATCTTCCCAACAGGGTTGTGTGTCCCCGAGGGCTCGGAGGGGTGAGAGGTGGTCCGGAGGGGTGAGAGGTGGTCCGGATGGCGGGCTGAGACCGCGGGGAGAGGTGGAAACCTCAAAGCAGGTCCGGCTAGTTGCTGGCCTTGGTTGGTCTGGGGGAGGTGGGCGTTTGATGCAGAAAAGGAGCAGACAGCATGTAATGTGGAAAAGGGTTTCTTTTACAAATGTGTGCATGTTGTCAAACAGACCAGGAAGAGTAGAGCCCACCAATGAAACAGACCCCAGGCAACCTCCTCCAGCAGAAAGCAGGGGTGCAGAACTGCGGCCTCACTTCTCACCCATCTGCGCGTCCCTGACCTGCTAGCGCCGCTCGGACTGGAGACTTGGAGCACGAGTCGCAGACTCCGGTGCTCTTTCGCCTTCCCACCCAGCCCGCCCACCCGGCTTGGACTCTCCCCTGCTAGCTTTCTGGAGAGAGTGGAAGAGAGCAGATAAGGCAATGGGCAAAAGCAAAGCTGGTAGAACTTCCTGCAAGTAAAAGGCCAAATCCTGTGCTATCTGCAGGCCGCAGTTCGAGTTCCCTTTGACCCTTTAGGCCCAAGTTCTTTGTCGAGGGTCTATGAGCAAGGCCAAGCACCCAGCACCTGGCTGGGAAAGCGTGGGGAGGGCGTGCAGGTGCCCAGAGCAGTACCCGCAGCCCATCTCTGGGCCGGGTGACAGAGGACACCAGGGGCCAAGAAGTAGTACCTCTTCTCCAAGAGGGTCCCCGGGGGGTTGGGGGGTGGGTGGGCTGATGGCCTCTAGGCTGGGACTTAATCACCTGGCAATAACTCCTTTCAGAATTTGGTCTTTTGCAAGGAGCATAAGATAAAAAAACAAACAACAACAACAAAACAGAAACACTCAGCCTAAAGCTTCTATGGGTAGAGGATGCCTGCAGAAGTGGGGGTGATGCTTGTCTCAGATATGCCACCGTTGTTCAAAACAATAGGCATTCCAAAGGGAGCAGTTGCTGCCTCAACAGAACAAGCTGAGGATCCATCTCTGGGCTTCTCAGACTGTGAGACACAGTGCATGTGTCAAGTCAGCAGAAGATCTTAAGATGCCAGGGCCCCTGCCAACCCCCAGGGCGATTCTTCATGAAGGTTCTCAGCACTGAAAACACAGAAGTGTTAGAATCCTTTCTAATAGCAGCTAATTTATTTCCTATTTGTGCTGCATGTTTTGTAACTGATTCATAAACTGAAACCAATTGATCGATTTAATAATTCAAAAAGCATTTCTATTTTCAAATAATACTCCTTGGAAATTTCTTCTTAAAGTTTCATAACAATTAATTCTTCCAATATCCCTTTAAAAATACATTGCATTTTATATAAATAGAAAAACTTTTTAAATGCATAGATATTAGTAATACCTGTGATTGAGATTTTCTGATTTAAGAAACATAGATATAAGGGTGTCTGCATTTAATTCCTCCTTTTGCTACATAGTTTCCTAATGCATAGGGGTAGAAATCAGAATATGGAAAAGCAGTGATACGCTTTTAATAGTAAATGTGTCCTTAAATCTACCCTCTCCATGCAACAATTTAAGGTAGTACTTACTCTTTTCAAATAACAGTTCCAAAGTTTCATACACATAAGTGTATGTTTAGAACACAGTATAGTCCTTTCTCTGCCATAAACTAGTTGAGTGAAGTTGAGCAAATCTTGTTTCTTCACTATGTTTTGTTGATTAGGAGACTGAAATAATCTACAGTTTATGCATTATAATGTATACAGTTTTCTGAAATATTTTTACTTTAATGCATTTTGCAATTACTACTCACCTGTATTGGAACCATTCATAAGCAGAAAGACAACAACCCCAGAAATCATTGATCGTATTTATGTTTCTTTGCATAGGTGAAACCGTTGGTTTCTTAAAGTAATTTAAAGTCACCAAATGCTATGTGAAGTTCTATAAGAACATTTCACTTAATTGTAGAAAATTAAGATCTCAGGAATGGAATTATCTATATGAATTTTATGCCTTTAAGAAGAACTTAAATTTTTCTTCAACTATGGTGAATGAATAGTTTTGATAATTTTGTAACTTTCTCTGGAAGATACCTAGTATATTTTGGCAACTCTAAGAATAAGGAGCTATACAGAGAATATGCTTTGTGATAGTGTTCTGGAAGTTGTCTTTTTCTCCAGTAACGAATCTCTTTAGCTTGATTCTATCCCTTCCTAGCAACAATTCTCCCTTTACTCCCAACATCCAGTTCCCACCAAGGCCTATTCTTCCAGGTAGACACTGAGTTTATTTAGTGTCAACATTTTCAGGAATCAGCAGCAGCAGATTACAATGATGAACTTTTTTTTTAAATTTCAACCCACGTCTAGGAAATTAATTTCCATTTCAACAATCACAAGAATTCGCTTGGAAATATCAGTGACTGCACAAGCCACAGATAGATCAAGTGTAGGAGCTGCATCTTCTGAATGGGGTTGGGTTATATTTTCAATTGGAACAAGGTATTAAGTGATTAAACTGTGCTAGCAGACATAGCACTTTCATCAAGCCCTTTTCTATCCAAGCAGGCATAAGGATAGTCAATCCCTGCCCTTGAAAGTCTCCAGGGAATACTTGGAACGCTTTAGGAAATCATGTTTGCAATTAAAGCACTGGTATTTTTCTTCTCATCACAGAATAAACTGATTACTGCTTTTGAAACTTTACCTTTTTTTTTATTTCAATAAGCTGCTTAAGATCCTCTTGCATTCATTGACAGGATTTTTGGCACCATTCTGCTGCACTAGTCCATGGCCATTTAATTGTTAAATGTTAACAGATTACTAGTGATTTAACAGAGGCACATTGAAATTCCAGATGCCATTATCTTAATTCCTACCACAGTTAGCATTCATACAAAATAGAAGATCAAATACCAATTTGGGCACCATATTTTGTCTGCCTTTTTGTAGATAAGGTTATAACACTAGCATGTCTTCACCTTATTCCTGTTAGCATACCTGACACATAACTGAGAAAACAAGGGAATTGATAAATGAATGAATAAATATGCAGTGTACCCCATGTCTTTTTGACTATTTGGAGCCATGGAAGGAGTGTCAGCTTTTTAGTGATTCTTATCATGGTGCCCACATTATGTGTTCTTAAATGAAAAAATATGATAAAATACTGAATATGTATTATAAATCTGAAATAAATTTGTTAAACAGTTCATTATCATAAGATCCTTTTTAAAAGACATCCAGTTTTGATGGAAATAGGGGAAGTAAAAACAAAAACTTACTTGAGAAGACCAGAACATTACAATGTGAGGTACTGGTCTTAGTACTTTTTTCTGGATCATCACCTCTCATGGGAAAATCCTCTGAGACATGGACTATGATTGCCACTTTACAGATGAGAACACTGAGATCAGAAGGATAACTTGCTACTAGTCATCATAAGTTGTTAATAACACATACATGGTGGAGACAAGCTTCAAATGGAGACAATCTAGTTCCAGTGACAGTTCTTAGCCACTAGCAGTGCTTCACACAAACAGTGCTGAATTGATGCTCATATACTTGGGCTTTTTCCCTCATGAAATATGTGAACATGAAAATTAGAGAAATATCCAGAAGAAATATCAGATGCTTCCAAGAATCCAAAGACTATGCTCACATTGCTTATGCAAATAATAAGTGAACAGATGAAATGGAAACATAGCATGGACTAAAGAGTCAGCTGAGCTGAGACCACTGCAGAAGTTCCCATTACTTGCTGTGAGACCTTTAGAAAAGTTATCTACCGTCTTTGTGTCTCAGTTCTTCAGCTGCAAATGGGCAATAAAAATATTCTCTCCATGGAATAGCAGTCATCAAATGTAACAGTTTGAAACAAAGTACATGATATATGGCAAATATAGTTATTAGGATGTTAAAATTAAATTCTAAGATTGAACTGTATCCTAATTGTAGCATGAACTCTACTTTTAAGTTTGAAAAGACAATGCTAAGTTAGGTCAGGCTCCCCTACTTACTTCTACAATGTCTGGTTTTCCCATCCAGTTATTTTCAGAGATGGTTTTTTCACATTTAATATGAAACCCAATAGCTATGTTCTTTACATTATACAGATAAACTTGTCTATCTCCCACACCCTATAAATAGTATTATTTTGAAAGATTTTCTCATCTAGAAGAAGTTAAAATTAGCAAATGGCCCACAGACCTAGGGCATACAGCAAGGGAAGGGGAGTGGGACTAAAGCAGGGGAGGGAAGAATACAAGAGAGCATGGTGATGATTCAGGTGTCATACAGTGGTAGGAGAACTGTGGGGACTCCAATAACATAAGAAAAAATATTATTTCGTTAATTAATTAAAAGAGGGAAAACAAAAACAGAAACCAAAAAAAGAATGTCTCATCTGAAATTCTTACCCTCATCATATGTGTTTAGACATGCTGTGTTTAGACATCTATTTTTTGTTTGTTGATTTGAACATTATCATGAACTTCCTGCATAGAAATACAGATATACCTTATCTGTATCTTTTCCTATTGTATTTTCTTCAGTAGTCATTTTATTTTTTTTACCATTTTAATTTTAAATAATGTATTTTCGCATGTATTTCTTGATGCATCCACCACAGATAACATGCTTTGATTTCCCATCTCTTATGATTTAAATAGCATTTTTTACATTTTGTATTTAGTAACAAAAATTGATATTATATTCAGATTTTTAATTCACAAAATTAACTTCACGTACTTTTAAATAACTTGACTATAAAATTAAAAATAAAGTTTTTAAATGCTGCAACAATGTAAGGTTATTTACAGCCATGACTATATTTCCTTAGATAGCTTTTCATTTTTTACAGTGTCTTATTGTTTTTTGCTTTTCCTGAATTATTTGTTGTTCTTATAAGTTTTGCAGATTTTGAAAAAAAGTATCAAATCTCTGGAATTTACTACTTTTTTTTTTTTTTAGACTAGGTTTTGCTATTTTTGCCTGTGGAACCGCAGTCTCTCGTTGCCCGGGGTACCACAGACTCAAGCAATCCCCAGTCTCAGCTCCCAGGTAACTGGGATTACAGGCGCGCCCACCACGCCCAGCTATTTTTTTGGAACTAGGTCTCGCTACGGTCCCCAGGCAGGACTCGAACCGCGATCCCTGGCCCCGGCTGCTTCATAGGCTGAAGCTTACAGGCACAAGCCACCGTGCCTGGCTACTACTTTTCTTAATCATCTCTCCATGAACCTTCTGCTTTTCTCTCTAAACTTGACAAATTTTTCTCCAGTTGTCTGCATATCACATAGGCTGAGTAATCCTTTCTTTAATTTTCTGGGCTATAGTCAATATTTCCTGTGTTGGATCTTATATCATCTTTATTTTGGATCCCTTTTCTCTTCCTTCCCTTTTTGTTTAAATATCTCCTAAGAGTCTACATGTGGGAGACAATTTTTCTGAGATCTTTCTTTTATTCTACTTCCACACATCACTGATCATTTGGTTGGTATAGAAATACAGATTTGAAATATCATTTTTCAGGAATTTCAAAGCATTGATCCACTATGTTCTACTTTAGTGAATAAGAAGTTTGATATAATCTGATTCTCATTCAAATTCCCATCATCCCTTGTAAACTTCTAGCATCTTCTCTTTATCCTTAGTGTATGTGCCTTATGTTTTTGCTTATCTATTGTTCTGAAGATCTGATGGACACTTGTAATCTTTATCATCATGCTCAACCCATTTTCTCTCTTTAGTTTTCTTTTCTTTTCCCATTCCTGAAATTGCTACCAGTTGGGAATTGGTTTTTGAGATTAATCTCTCTGCTAATATCATTCTGTTGTATATTTTATTCCTTCAAAATTTATTATTGAATTATTATTGTTCAACCATTCAATTGATATTTTCGTCTGAGAATCACATTGTTTTAGATACTAATTATAGATATTTACTTGATCTGTAATTTATTTTTCGTAACATTGTTTTTATAGCAGTCTGTTTATATTTTGCTGCTGTATTGATTTTCAGTCCTTCTACAACATTAATTAGAATTTTTAAGACTGTTGTCCTGAGTTATCCATTTCCTTCAGGGCATTGCAATCTCCCATGTTCCTCTTTTTCACAATGATTTCCCTTGACCTTTCTTACTCACATTGCTCACTGGTGTCAGTTATGAGAAACAAGTGCTTTTTTGTTTTTAACTGTGAATTAGTAAACTGACTGACTGGTGGTTCTCTGAACAGGATAGGAACTTATTAACTGGCAGTTCAAATAATGAAACATGATCGGATACCTGCTATTTTTTTGAAGAGCACACACTAGCTATAACTCAGATGTCTTTGTTCTGAAATGTCAGTGCCTTTCCAAGCTTCTTGGACCCATTTTGGTAGCTTCTCCAAAGAGGACCCTTCATTATATTAGCTTGGGAAATGGTATAATGTGAATATGCTCAGGGTATTGACAGTTTCATATGCAATCCATTAAATGCCTGCTTTAGTCATACATCTTATCTCCCACCTTCTGTCACAGTTGCCAATTTTGAATTCTGGTTCCACATAGCAGCTGAACCCTTCTTTTTCTATAGTCATCTTCGCACATATTCTAGATAGTGGCTGTTTTTCCCCTAATTCATCAGTTGCCACTCCTCCATCCATATTTCAGCTTCTAGAACTTTTTCAAATCTTTTTTGCTGTTTGAGTGTTAGGTCCTTTATATTACACCATTAAAGATACTTTTGTTTTATATCTTTAATGATATCTTATTAATGTTTTAGGAAAGTCAGACTGTCATATTCAACCAAAGGCTTCTCTTTAAATTTTAAGTTTTTTTCTATAGCTTGTGTTTCACTTATTTCATATAGGAGACATAGAGCTTTTTATTGGTAGTTTTTACTGAATCATGAACTTGAGTTTAATTTGTGGTCTAAATTGCAAAGAAAAACGGTTAGTCCTAAGATGCAGTCCCTCATTATTTGAATAACCAAGTATAACTCTTTTTTAAACTTATGCTTCATAATATGGAATGAATATGAAATGTTTAATTTCTATAGGGTCCTATGGTAGTTTCTAGAAAATATAGTCTTGGATTTATCAGAGTTAACTAAGACCACACATCTTTTCAAAAGCTGCTTGAAGAAACTAGAAAATCCTACGTGTATTGAAAGCAGATACAACAGTTGGCATATCATCATCAGATAGAAGGTAGCTTACCACAGAATCTTAGATCCTTCTTCATCAAAGGTAACTTCAGTACCCTTACAATGGTCACAACATTATATATGATACTACAAATGATAACAGTCTTGTAACCACAGAGAGTAAAGCTTCACTAGGACCGTGGTCATGTCTGTTTTTCACCACTGTAAATCCAGAGCCTTAGCCTAGGTCTTGCCCATTACAGTCAAATTATAAACATGTGTCAAGTAAATATTTAATGAATTATGTGTCCAGACAAGGTTCTGAAACTTATCATCAGGCTTGGTGAATTAGATGTGTTAAAATGTATTAGGAATAAGAGTCGCAAGTATATGATAAATGTCACAGAGGTCACCCAAGCAAGTGCAATAAGAGACATTCAAAGAGGGGAAGATTGCTTTAAGCCAAGATGATTACAATAACCAGTTGAAAATGAGGGACAAGAGTTTTATGGGTGGAAATGAGAAAGGAAGCAGTTTACATGGCACAGAAGGTTTAAATCAAAATAGTATTGAGCTTATACATTGTTTGCACTCATTCAATATATTTGACTTAAAAACAAAGCCTGAGTTACAGAATTCAGAAGTAACAGTTTCATAAAGAAAGCAATTCAGATTTCCTTTCTTACATGAACTTTTTAAAGTTGATATAAAGTATAAAGAATGAACATTTTGAAATAATCATTTCGTTACATAAAGTCACATTTTTAAGGCAAAGTTAAAGTGCATTACACCATAGCTGCTTGGCTTTGGTGCTGCATTAAAATATACTAGTAATTCAGAATGCAAATGTGCCTTACTTAAGGTTGATTGCCTCAGAAATAAGGACAACTACCTCTCACTCTTGATTATTTTACTAAATTTGGGCAATTTCAACTTTGAGATTTTCTTAATGAAAACAGAATATCTTGATATTTTAATATTCTGTTTACAAATATCCAGGTGCTTGTACTTTAATCAAATAAACCACAAAATGGATCAAGCAGAACTAAATGTACCTGGTTGAAATTTCCTAACGGAGCACTGTTAGGATAGAGTATGACTACAGGGTGGGTGTCAGTGCACAAACTTGCAACAGTTCTCCCCCCCCCCACACCAGAACAGAGAGCTGAAAGTCACCATCAATTCCAATTTTCTTATTTATTTATTTATTTGTTTGTTTATTTATTTATTTTGAGACTAGGTCTTGCTATTTTTGCCTATGGAATTGCAGGCTCACGTTGCCCGGGGTACCACAGACTCAAGCAATCCCCAGCCTCAGCTTCCCAGGTAGCTGGGATTATAGGCCTGTGCCACCATGCCCAGCTATTTTTTGGGGGGACTAGGTCTCGCTTAGTGCCCCCTCCCACACGGGACTCAAACTGTGATCCCTGGCCCCAGCCTCAGCCCCAGCTTCCTAAACTGCCACCTACAGGCATGTGCCACCGGTGATGCCTGGCCTATTCCAATTTTCTTGATAATAGAAAGCAGCATCTCAAAAAGAGACAAAAAACACAAATGACCATTTGGAGAAAGAATGAAAGTGGGGGAGGGGAAGGACAGGAAATAATAAATCAGAAAATGATTCTGTTGGTTCTTTACATGTATTAGTTCACTTGAGTAGAGAAAAGAAAAAAACACAGAGAGAGGAAAATACATGTTTTCCTAGAAAGTTCCGATTTTACAATGACAGACAATTTTCCACTATTGACCTTGAAAAAGTGTGATGAATGGTCTCTGCCTTACTGTTCTATGACTCTGAAGTCTTGAATCTTGTCAGAAGTCATTCTTGATGGGGTAAAAGAGGCATTCACAGAGCTAGTTACTAGACACTACAAACTCCACCAAGAAAACAAGATGAGGAGAAATGTTTCCTGCTTTAAATTTTGGGATGATGGTACTGTAATGAATTATATTAATAGCTCTCAGTACTAATTCTAGATTTCTTAGGCATAAATGCTAGAACAACAAAATTTTTATTAGGTATATTTTAACATGTTAACTCCTCTACTAAAAAGATACAGCATGTTCTTTAATACAATGACCAAATAGCACAGGGGGAAAGTTCACTTATAAGATAAGCATCTCTCAGCTCTGGCAAAAACCACCTATGAGAGGTTCACACAGAATGAGATTTGCCAGATACTCTGTTGCCAGATACACACACTCCAGAGACTTGATAATCACTCTCACACACTAAAATTGCTTCTGCCTTGAAAATGACTTTCATGCATTTACTTTATTCTGATTTAAGACCACCTTCTCCTTCATGAACTACTTGGGCTCTACAACTCTAGTTCTAAAAAAGAGGAAAAGTGCCATTGACAGCATTCACGTAAAGGCCGATGCATGATTCAGGTGCATCTCAGCTATGTGAATCCATTTTTCAAGCCCAAACTATACACATCCTTTAGTGGAAATCCAAGTTACATATCAATATCTAAACCACCCGGCGATTTTCAATTTCAAACATCATGCTTTATTCTTCCTTGTTTTACAGAGCAAGCTTCACTTTTGCTTTAAAACATGCAACTTAAAGTTCAACAAAATAGCACAAGTTAATGGCAGAGCAGAAAGAAACGATTAAAACCTGCTTTTACCAACTTCAGTCTCTCTGAAAAACTCCAGCTTCTAAAACATAGCTTCTTACATGGTTCGATGGTCTAAAAGATCATTTTCTCATTCTGTAGAATCTAAACCATTTTTTTCCATTTATCCCACTTCCCACATGCCTACACCCACCCATTCACCAAGTTAAGTAAACAATAGCCAGTAGTTTTTTGTGATGATGTGTTTTCTTCTTGCAAACTCGGGTAATCGCAGAAGGCTGCTTTGGAGTTTGCACTTTTGCCAAAATCATACCCAGGTGTGAACAATGCTTTTGTGGCACATGAGTCTACATACCCGCAGTTCTGCTGCTCTCAGCAATGGGGTTTCTAGGCAGGCATGCTCATGTAAGGGAGAAACACCTGGGCAGAGTATGAGAGCATTTGCAGGCTGTGCATAGTACTAAAAGCTCTGCCGAATCATTCCACTGCTGCTCTAGTCAGTAACAAATTGAAGCACTTTATAAAATTTGTAGCTCTTCAATAATTTTGAATCACTTTAAAGTGCTCATGCTCCAAACCATAAAGTCTTTCTTAACCACTGCAAACGTATAAAAGGCACATCATCAAAATGACAGTAATCAGCTCCTTCAATTTTAGGTGTGAAATTGTTCTGTGTTTTTTCTCCTTGTTTTTGTTGTTCACCAAATGCAAAAAAAAAAAAAAAAAATGGTCATAAGGACACAATGAGCAAAATCTCCATTTTCCCACAGTACCAAGTAATCAAGATTCTTAAAAGTTCTCAGATGAAGAAATATTTGATTTTAGATAAGATAGCCCAAAGATTATGTGTGTATGTGTGTGTGTTTCACTTGTATCTAGGATCCTAAATGTACGAAAAGAGACCATAATAGGTACAAAGAAGACTCTGCTGATGCAAGTCTTTGGGAATACCTTTGAGATAACATGCACCATGTTTTTAGAGAAAGTAAGAGATGAGATGGCAAAGGAAATGAATTATGCACTTCAAGATGACTCTCTTTGAGTTAAAATAAGTTTCCCATGACTTAAACCGCTAACTGGTGAACACTAAAACACCATCCTGTTGACACAGTTTTCTAGTTTGCATTTGTCTTTCAATTATTGAGTCAGTCTTTTATGGATTAGTTTCTTCTGGTTAATGAATCATTATCTGTTCAAGCTTGCTCACAACCAAACCAAAGTAAACCACATATTAGTTTCTGAGAAGATGTCTCATTAGACTAGAGCAGCAACATCTTCCATTTCATGGCTAATGGGGAATTATCTTAGAAAGACTCCACATCCAGTTTTAGCAAAACTCAATTGAAAAGCTTGTAAAAGCACGAACAGATCTTTATAAATTTGAGTCGGCCTGGCACACATTACTTCTGCTCACAGCTCTAGCTCTCACCAGTTGACAAAACTAGTCACATTGTCCCATATAATTGCAAGAGAGATGGGAGTAGGAAGAGCTACCTACTCATTTGATAAAGAAGATCCTTGTCACTGGTTCTACTCAAAATAGAGCAGATGCATCCAGCTAATTTTAAAAACCAGACCATACGTTTATATAGCATTTAGTCTCAAGTATAAGATGATTTTTCTCCATAGCATGGTTGAACCTTTTTTCCCTTCTCATATTTATAAAGGTGGTAGAATTGGGAGGTTTCTTTCTCCTCTACATAAGAACCCAAATTCATAAGGACAAAATATAAGCAAGTTCTTACACTTTAGAATTTCAGTGTGCAATAGACTGAATGTAACCCCCCCCCCCCAAATTTCATGTGCTGAAATCCTCACAGCCAACATGATGGTATGAAGAGTTAAGGTCTTTGAAGCAGATAATGTGGGGAGAGTCCTTCAGAAAGGAATGGGTTCCTGTATAATAAAGACTGCAGAGAATGTTCCCATCCTTCCTTCTGCCTTGTGAAGATACGAGAAGATGAAAACTATAACTTGAAGGGCCCTACCAGAACCCAACCAGACTTCCAGTCTCCGCAACTGTGAGAAATAAATTACTGTGGTTTCTTTAGAAGCCACCCAGTCTATAGCATTTTGTTACTGTGGGTAGAACCAATGGTGACACAGTGGGAAAGAAGTAGAAGTCTAGGTAAAAGATATGGTTTTGGGGGCCGGGCACAGTGGGGCACCCTTTAATCCTAGCCTAGGAAGGGAGGCTGAGGCTAGGAATCACTTGAGTCCGTGGGTTCGAGACCCACCCCAAGCAACATAGTGAGACCTAGTCTTGAAAATATACTTGGGCATGGTAGTGTGTGCCTGTAATCCAGCTACCTAGGAGGCTGAGGCTGGGGATCGCCTGAGTCCATGGGATCCCAGATCTGATCTGGAATCTGGACTACTCAGATCTAATCCTGGATCAGAACTACCCTAAGCAACACAGTGAGACCTAGTCTCCGGAAAAAAAAAAAAGGTATTTTTCCCCCCACTGCATGTAGGCTGCTGTAAACACCAGGAGGGAAAAAGGGAGATGAACTTGATCCAACAGTCTGTGGGGCCTGAGGTAGATAGCACTCCCTTGTCTCATTAGAAGAGCAACTTGGTCTTTAGCATACTGCAGGTACAACAGGAGAGAGCTCTCAATTACTGTAGTTACCAGCCTGCTGAGAATAGCACTTTTAACTAGAAACTGATTTGCCTAAACTCAATCAATCTACCAATTCTATGACTAAAAATAGCTAACTAACCCATAGCACACATTTCCTATATGGAACTGCAGCCTTCATTTACACATCTACAGTTACTTCACAGTTTTACCACCATGACTCACACACTTAAAATTAAAAAACAAAAAACAAAACAAAAAAAAACTCAACAGAAGAAAATCCATTTCCAAACTGGTATTTGGTTTTGGGCCTCAGAACCAAAAATAGGACCAACAGGCAACATTCACAAAACCAGAAAGCATGTGCTCGCTCTTGATCAAAAAGGAGCATGAACAATGATTTGTCAATTTACATACTTGACATAGAACAGACTGAGGTACTGACAACTGTTTGATCTGTGAGTTTCTGAGTGGGCCAGTGTGAACCTAAGTATGTACTGGGAAACAGCTGTTACCCAAAAAGTTCCAGGAGTGATAACTGGGGAGGTAGGGGAAGGTTGCCTTCCCAGGAAGTGTTTTATTTTGGTATAATTTGGTATTTCAGTTGCTCCAAGCTTCTTGATGGTGGCAGGCAATGTCTCTGATGGAACTAGTGAGTATAGTCAGGGACACAAAGTATCTTGCAGAAGCTGGGGCAATCTGACAATAAAGAAGTTCCTGACCAAAATGCCAGTAATTCCTCTGTTAAGAAATAAAGTTAAACGCATACAAATATTTACCATAATGGTAAGAAAGCACTGACTCTATTCCTCTTCCAATGAAGAACATACCCCTGGAGAGATACACATCAGTCTGAAGAAAGGGAAAAAACACTTCTAGGTTGCAAGAACTTGAAACAAAAATCAACACCATATTTAGTTCTTATTCGTCTATGTAAAGCAAGTGTTGTTGACCCCTTTCTCTGACAATGCAGACAATGAATAGGTTGAACAAAACAGAATCGATGCCAGGGGGAGGGGGAACTACCTGGGTATGAACATGTGTTACAGCTATGAAAAAAAATATAACTGTAAAGCAAACCTGTGTGTGTATATATATATATACATGGTGCATGTTTTCTTGTGCACCGGTGGGTAGTCATACAGCCACAGTTCTGTCCATTGTCCACTCAAAGCGTTTTGAAATAAAGACAATCCAAACCAATAAATGCACCTACATCATCAACTCATAGTTTCCACATGTCATTTTTCATGAAATGAAACCAGGGTTTCTTAGAGAAATGATTGATTCCAAAGTAGGAAAAGTGCAAAACAAGTCCAGAATGTGGTGCTGTGCCAGGAAGTAAGGAAGTGTTCATGAAGTGATGGGGATCTGTTAGATGGTCATTGGAGTCAATTTGGGGAAATTTCACTGGCAAAATCTGAGACAATTTGGGCACCAAAATAAATGACAGGAACAAAAGATGACCGACCCATTAATGAAACCACAAGAGTTAGGCAAATTAACTCATGGACTACAAGGTTGATGAGGCCAAGATTATTACATTATTTCAAAATACCTCTCCAGAAAATGCTCATTAGTTATTAAAGAATAAGTAATATTTTTACAGTGGCACACATTATTTTAAGCAAAAGATTAAAGTGAAACTCAGCAGTAATTGTGCACCAGTTGATAGGCTGTATGGAGAAAGGTGGGTGACTACCTTGCCAAAGCTGAATACATTGAATTTACTCATAGGAAAACATCAGATGCTGGCAAACTGGGGGGTTGCAGCCCATAAAATAATTGGCTTGTACTCTTCAAGATGGTGGAGGCCATGAGAGTCGAGAAAAGAATAAGGAGCCATCATAGGCTGAAGGACTGGAATAGACATGACCACTAAGTGTAATGAGTGATCCTGCTGCAGTTATTGAAAAAACTTTATTGGAACAACTGACAAAATTTGATGCAGTCTAAAGTTTAGGTGAAGATGAAGTATCAATTAAATTTGGAATTTTGATTGTATTGTGATTATATATGAGGATGTTCTAGCTTAGCAAAAAACACTGACATAAATAGGGAGTGAAAGAGAACTTCATAAGCAGTTCATTAAATAATTCAGCAGATATTTTAAAATGTCCTTTGTCTGGACTTGAAACTTTTCCATAAATTTGACAGTTTCTAAATTACTAATAGCAACATTTTTAAAGCATTTGCTATAAAGCAGACTTTGATATGTCCCAGGGATGCAATGGTGGAAACAATACTTCCTACTACCTGGTGCTTATTGTCTGACAGGGAAAACAAGAGCTGAATGAGTAGTTACCATAGCAAGAGAAGCAGCTGTTAAACTGTAGGGACTGAAGAAAGCTCCACCCTGAGGTGATCTTAATGCTAAGGATTTATGCCCAGTCAATGGATGGCAGGTATCCTTGTACTATGTGTTCTCAAGCAGCAATTCCTAAAAATCTGCATAGCTCCTAGGAGGTGTTGGAAGCTACTGTTTAAAGTTCCCAGTAAGGAACTGTTCTTGGTTCATATACTGTTGAAATGCTAAATCCTTGACTGATGATAAATAAAGATGTGGCTGGGCTTGACCTTCTAAATTCTCAATCTCCTTCTGGTCAGTATATCACATTGATGACAATGCATCCTAGTCTCTAGGGCCATTCTTGTATCTTTTATCCTCTGTTAAACAAAGACATAGTAGCCAGGAAGTCTTTTGGGATAATTACACATAACTGAAACTCAGGCAGAGGAAAATACTACCAGTTAGCAATAACTTATTTAAGACTTGCATGTCCAAATGTGAAATGAAATTTTTCCTTCTTGTACTTGTGTTCATCAAAACCAGATGGGCAAATTTATTGACTGTCTGATTAATAACTAGGTAGAAAGGACAGTGATTTAAAGTCCCCTAGATGAATTCAACTTTGGGAGATTCAGGTTTTGTAGATCCTGAAGCGAAAACACCTTAGGGAAATCTCCTTTAAAAAACATAATTATAGATAGATAGATAGATAGATAGATAGATAGATAGATAGATAGATAGATAGATAGATAAATATATATAGATATATAGATATATAGATAAGGTTGAAAAGTGAAGTTATTTAGAATGAAAAATCACATCAAATCACGATTATTACATTGAAAATAACAGAAATGTCATGAAATCCAGAAAAATAACAAACTTTTTATTAGGTGACTTACTTCGTTTTCAGCATCTTATGACATGATTGATGCTGGTTGAATCAGCACAGTGGGAGTTAGGAATATACTAGAAGCTAGTCCTATACTTGGATAGAGGGCAGTAACTACACATGGATTTTGTTTTGAAATTTGCTCAGTCAGTCTATACTTTTTGACACATTGAAGCCACTTACATTTAAGGTAATCATTGAGGCAGTAATGCTTCCTGTTTGATATTTAAAGTCTTTTTTATTTTTTGACATTTTCCTTTTATTTTAGTGAGGTTCCATTTCCATTGCTTTATGAATTGTATTGATTTTTATTTAAAGGTTATTTTGAGGTATATGATAAACTATATTCATGTCCCAATGGATGGTGTGTTCCCATACTCTAATGGAACACGTTTTTATTCTACTCTTCCTCCAGGGTGTATAATTTAGGTATCTGTTACCTCTGTATTTGCTTTGTCCTTGCTTTATAATAGCCCTTCAAGTTCTCCTTTCATATTTGACTTGATGTTGATATATTCTTTTAAAATTCCCCCACCCCTATTCTTTTAAATTTTAAAGGAAGTGTCTTATTACTCATCCTTTTGTCTTGAATAATTTTATATAAAAGTGTTCTAGTATGGAAATCTTGAGTATTTTAATTATCTCCTGCCACTTGTTTCTTGCCAGTTTCCATTGATGAGTTCATGACTAGTCACAGATCTGCTTTTATGTTGCTTTTCTCTAGATGCTTTTGATAATGCCTGCTAATGTTTTTCAACAGTTAAATTAGAAAGTGTTTTGGAGTCTATCCGGTACCACTTTGTTTGGAACTCTTAGGCCTCATGGACTGTGATTATGTAATGTTTCCCAAATCAAAATGGTGCTCAGCACTTAATCCTTTAAATAAATTTTACATGCCTTTTTCTCTTCTCCTCTAGAAACCTCATAAAAATGTTACTTTTCTTTAGGTTATCCCAGAGAGATCTTACATCGTTCATTTATATATTTTTTCTGTTACTCTATTTGCATTCATCATTACTGTTTTTTTTTTGTTTTGTTTTGTTTTTGAGACTAGGTCTCGCTATTTTTGCCTGTGGAACCACAGGCTCTCGTTGCCCGGGGTACCACAGACTCAAGCAATTCCCAGCCTCAGCTTCCCAGGTAGCTTGGATTACAGGCGTGCTCCACCACACCCAGCTATTTTTTTTGGAACCAGGTCTCACTATGGGCCCCAGGCAGGATTCGAACCACGATCCCTAGCCCCGGCCGCTTCATAGGCTGAAGCTTACAGGCACAAGCCACCGTGCCCGGCCCCTAATTGTTGTATTTTTAACTGCACGAATTCTCTACATTACCTGCATGTCTTCTGCTATATTAATTCAGCTATGGTATTCTGGATCCTTACTGTAGCCATCAAGTTTTGTTTCTTTTTCATCAACGTTGTTCTTGTCGAGTATGGCTCTATTACCTCAGATATATTCTGCAGCTGTATTGTTATTATGCTTCTGAGCATTTTTCCTCCAGCATTTGTTATATTCTTCCAACTTTTTTCATAGGTTTTAATAGGTATACACTTTCCGACTGTTGCCCTTGCACCTGTTCAAGTGTCCAGAGAACTAGCGCGGAGTGAGAAAATTGGGACAGGAGGGTGCCAAAGTTGTTAGGTGGGGACCCACCATGATCCCTGCCTCAGTTTAAGCATCTTGCAATCTGCGTCAAGCTCAATCTCTAGATTGTTTGAAAATTAGATGCAGTATGGCTATGGAGCGTAATTGAAACATGACTAAGACGCTGGAGTTGTTCTCTTTCAGTAGGGAGGCCCTATCAGCTTCATGCTATAATTAACAGCCTCAGTGATAAGGATCTATAGGTGATCTGATCTGGTACTCCCTACCAGTTTGGGTTCCGAATTTTCTAGTTTGGGACCCCCTGTCAAACAAGTATTTATAATATATAGTTCTATATACTATATAGTATTTTCCCCACATAGTTCTCAAGTGGCACACAATCCGTCCTGCACACCAACTCGGTGTGCCCCATTCCCTAGTGCAGTGCTTGGTTTCAAAATCTCTGACATCGGTGAGTGCCTGTGATTTAACAAAAGCAACGACCTCTCCCTTTTCTGTGCTGCACCACCTATTTACCATTTGTTTTACCTTTTTCCAACACATCACTGCTCTTGTGAGTGATCAAATTATCTTTTGAAGTTGACAACTTTGTTTTGTTGCCGTTTAGTTGCAAGATAGGCCCGAGGGATTCACTCTGATCCATGTTTTCCTTGTTATGGAGGCAACATACCTTTACACCAATGTATGTAATAAAGAAAGAGGATCAAATCCTGTAGATGTATGTTACTGGTCACACTCGCCACACAGGCACCCATACCTTGCGGTCTAACACACATTTATCTCTACAGTCTCAAGTCTACAGTCGTATTTCCAAGTTTGCTAATAGTTTGGGTGCATCTGATCCTATTTTTCTACATTCCACGTGTGACATCCTCTGACGCTTCTCTCTCCCCTCTTCACATGCTTGTAACAGCGAGAGAACAGTTTTTAATTCCTATCAAATCTCTTTTATCAGTAAAATAGCTCATGGCTATTGCTTGTGTCTTAAGAAACCTTTACCCACCCTTAAAATTATCAAATCTTAATTTTATGACTTCCTCTAAAAACTTCATGGTTTTAGTTTTCACATGTAGGTATAAAATCTTCATTAATTTTCTGTGTAATATGAGGTAGAGGTAAGGATTACAGTTCAATTTTTTAAAATGTGGATATTCACTTATTCTAACGCAAATACTTGAAAAAGCAAATGAATGTAGAATTGTGACTATGTCTACACTTTTTCCTTGACCTATTAAGTCTCTCTTTATCCCAGCAATACTTTTATTGTAGATTTATAATAAAACCCTCACACTTGCTTAACTTTTTGACCTTTCCAAAATGTTTCGGATATTCTGGGTTCCTTGCATTTCTACAGATTTAGAATCAGTTTGTAAAATTCTAGTTTGTTGGAATTATGATTTGAATTGTACTCAATTTATAGAACACTGGTTTTCCAACCTATGAAGATGGAATGAACACTTTACATTTGTAATTTTCTCCTAATAGATTCCAGTGCAATTTACACACTCTGCACACAATAAAAATCCCTAGCTTGATAAGTCATAAGTGAATTTTAAAATTCCAATATTCAATGATATGTTGCTAGTATTCCTAATGGTTGTATTTGCAGTTACTCATTATTTACACATGAAGGTGATTATTTTTGTATATTCCATTTTCCCTGGGAATCTGGTAAGAATTTAATCAATTCATTAATTTTAAGGGCAAGTAATTTTAACTTTGTATTTTGTCATATTTGTATTTTGCTTTATCTTTTGGTATAGTCTGATTGACTAGTTCTGTATAGCATCTTAAGCTCCAAATGTTAAATGGCATCACAATTTGGTGTCATAGATACCTTATCTTTTACTTCAAAATAACTCCCAATTTCCTTTTCATTCTCACATGAACTCAAACTAGGAAATAACTTATGAGTCCATTGCTGAAATCTAGTTTAATTCCATTATGGATAGAAAACATACTCAAAATGAATTCAATGTTTTGACATTTTTAGTGACCCCAGAATAGTCATGTTAATAAGTATTGAGATCTTGAAATAATCATTGTAACTGTCACTATTTGACGCAGTCATCTATACAGTTCAAATTTATTGTTACTCAGAATTCTGTAGTTTTACATTATATATGTATAAAAGTGATTCATGTTATCTACTTATCTATGGTCAGTTTTTTCGGTTAGAAGCTGTATTAAAGTTTGTGAGCTTGATAATTTCCTTTCCTTTACTTTAGTTTTTGCTTTCCATGCTTGGACATTTGGGGTACACAGATTAGGTTTGTGCTTTGCTCCTATCTATATGATCACTTTTTAAATGATGAAATGTTCTTGTGTTTAGTGTATACTTTGTTCTAAAATTAGTCTTTGAGTGTTTAACCTTTATTCACTTTCAAAATTATTTTGCTTTAGATTTGCTTCATAAACATACCATATTAATAGCTGTTATAAGGAATCTGAATATACTTATGAATCAGATAGTCTATTTAACCTAATAACAGATGTAGTTGTGTTCTATTACCTTTGATATCACATTATTACATTTTATGCTTTTTCATACCTCTCGAATTAACATTATCCTGTTTCCTTTTCTATTTACTTCAGGTTCTTTTTCTGATTATATTAGAGATTATAATGTACAGTCTTGTTTCATCATTCAAATACAAATTGCTTTCACTGCTGTCATGATATTCTTAGAAAGTTTAATTCACTCATCCTTTACATTGTGTTGTCATGGAACACATGACAGATCTACTTAAGTTTTAAAGTAACATGAGACATTCAATTGTTCTTACATAGTCAGTATTTATTTGCTCACATATTTATGTTGTCCCCTTCATATATGTCTATGCTTTTATTTACAATTATTTTTCTTCATCCTGTATAATACTGACATATTTTTAGGTAGTTGTCTTTAACAATCAACTTTACCTTCACTATATCTAAAAGGTTTATTTTAACATACTACAGATATAATTTCAGTAGGATGGCAGAATAGGAATTCAGATGTTCACTCCCCTCTAGAGAAACTCAACAATAAACATAATCACCTTTGTGAGAAGGCCAGAAGTCAGTTAAGAGGCTTCTGAAACCCTGACAAATACCAGCCACATGTAAGCTTGTCGGAAAATATAGGACATCAGCTGTCATAGTTCTTCCTTTTAGGGTCAGTGTGCAAGGAACTGGAGAAAATCTCCAATTTTTGAATTCTCCCTGGGGAGAGAAAACTAGAGTATGTACATGCAGTGTTTCAGTTTTTCAGGACTACCCAAAGATTGTTTTTGGTCTAGCCTGTTGAAGTGTTGTGACTAGCATGCCCTACAAATCTGAGGTTTGTTGAGACTTAAAAAAAGAACTGGAAAGCCTGCTGCTGCTCCAAAGAATTCAGACCTGCCAATAGACAAAGGTCAATACTGCTCAGTGGACTTTTCTTTGGAGGTTGGGGTTGGGGAGAAAAGTGGAGTATGTACCCAATAGTCAGAATTTTCAAGGGACTGCCTGAGGTACTGGTTTCTGTCTCATTAGACTCAGATCCATGACAGGGCATTGTACTTTATAATCCTGGGGGACAATGAAAACAGAGTTGGATGACTTAAAGCAGCTCTAGAGAATCTGTGGTGCCACAGATAGACACCAGAAAGAGAAGAGAAAATGAGCTCTGAGATGGAAACTGGCAAATCATCTAATAGAGAATGTGCATGCAAAAGTTCACAAGATACATACAGAAAATTTGAAAGGCTCTCAGCAATCAAGAGACAAACCCATGCCCTTTGCAGCAAAATGGATGGAACTGGAAGGATTATGCTGGCTGAAATTAGTCAGAAGAGAAATACTGGATGGACTCACTTATATGTGGAATATAGATAAATTAAGCAAAAAAAACAAATAGTAAAAGCTAACACACTGACAACAGAAACCAAACACCCAGCAAAGGGGGAAGGAGGAGGAAAATGTATGAAACAGGGAAGAGAGGAACTGAAAGGAAAATAATGATGCGTCATGGATGATATGCTGGTGGGATAAATATGGAGACTACAACAATGTAAAAAAGTACACAAGAATATAAAAACACACACAATAGAAAAGGAAGTCCTATGATATGCTACAACTAGATGATAGCATGCTTAAGGATATTATGGTAAGTAAATAAGTCAGTCACAGAAGGGCAAAAACCTCATGACTCTGTATGAGGCTATCTAATATAGTCAAGCAGTTGAAAAGTCAAAAATAGATGGTGATGATTAGAACCTAGAGGGCAAGAGAAAGGAGGATTACTATTCAACGGTATAAGAACTTGAGTTAAAAATATGAAAATTCTAGAAAAGTGCTACAGAACAAGGTACACATATTCAACAATACTGGAACACACTTAAATATTTAAGTGAGCAGATTCCTAAGTTTTATAATACAAAGTAGACAGTCCAGAAAGAAAGTAGGAGAACAAATGATTTAATGACTAAAGAATTCACAGTTTTATCCTCTGGGTTTATTATAATCAAATGCCTCTTTAGTGCACTATTATAAAGCTAAGTTACAGAAACAACCTAACTATCCAAAAACAGATAACAGGATCAGGAAGATGTGTGACATATACACAATGGAATACTAGTTAGCTATAAAAAAAAAAAAAAGATAAACTCTTGCCACTTGTGACAACATGGGTGAAACTAGAAGGTAATACACTAAGTGATGTCAGCAGCCAGAAGCAGAAGACATACCAGTTGTTTGTGGAATAGAGGAGAAAAAACAGGGTAAGATAAGTATCTTCTTACAGGGTGACCAGTACAGGGTGACCAGTAACAAACCTTAGGAATCTGACTGTAAAGGTTACTGGTGTGGCAGGGGGAGAGAGAAGAGCAAGGGGGGAGGGAGGGGGAGGAAGCACAATGGATTATGGTGGAGGATAGTGGATGTGGTGTGGCAACACCTGAAGGGGGAGATTCTATACCTCTAAATCACAAAGCAGTGTGTTACTTCAGTAAAAATAAATATACATGCAGTGATTAGTTAATATGCTAACTATTATGCAAATGACCCATCCACAAATAAGTCTACTAGTGGCAACAGTAATGTGAATATTAAATAGAGAAGTGATTTATATTTTAGTAGGAAGGACTCACTATAAATTGGTTTTGTTGGTTAGTGGACCTACTGTAAAGAGGAGTCTACCTTACATGAATAGCCCACTAAGTACTGATCTGTAACCACTCCTAAAGCAAAAAAAAGAAAAAAAAGTTTCATCTTCCTCCTGCTAACACAAAGAGAAATTGGTATCACCTTTAGATATATAGTCACACATGTAATGTAAATGACTTTATTTACACATGACAACACTGAGGTCAACAGAGATAATTCAGTTCTATTTAATATGTACCGAATGCCTGGAAAAAAAACAAACAATAGCTAAGTGTATGCAGAAACAAGATGATGATTTGGATTTCTAGATTTACATTCTTTCCATCCAATTTTGTTACTTTAGCTAAGTAGTTACAGAGTAATGGGGCGAGAGGGGAACCCCATAGTGGGAGAGAAAAAGACATACTCTGAATTACTAGATAGGTTCTATCAAGTTAATATCTTGTAGCTAAAAATTTAAACAGTACAGAAAACAAATATATAAACAGGCCATATCTGCTTTTTTGTTTTCTAAGGAAGAAAACAAAAATAAGAGAAAATGTTTAGCATTTTAAAGGGAAAAGGTGACATTAGTTTTTGGCCACCTTTAGGGTCCACCTCACAATTTTCACTGCAATATAACTAGCCCAGCTATAAACACAGATTTATGGGCAAAGGAAATTAAAAGGTGATACTGTGTGACTATTTGATACACTGAGTTCAACTTTAAGATTATAAGTGCATTTAAGTCTGATTTCTTTTAAGCCACCATTTTTAAAGCTCTTTTAAGATACACGATGATCCACGTTAAAAAAATCACTTAGTTTTAGTTTGTTGAGTAGAGTCATATATACCTATGATAGAACATTTTCAATTATGAGGTGGCTCAGAAAATGTGTATGAATTCAGAGAATGCTGAAACCCTCTGCTTTGTAGTACTAAGAATTTAATCTTGCATTTGAAAGAATAAAATCTGTCCAATGAAGTTCCAATTATAGATTTCATAATGAATTCTACTTATTGCTTCTTGGACCTATCAATTCCATTAATGGATGATAATGGATGAGTATCTTCTGAATCGTAATTCAAGAAGGAATGTCACTATTTTATCAATGATATTTATATCAAAAACAAAAAGATAATGAGTCCATTTTACTTGGATGCATTGATTACTTATGCATAGAAACTGAAGTTCCTTGAAAATATCAAAGATAATCAAAATGCATGCAGGTATTAAGATAAAATTATATGCTTTTCATTTCACACAAATCAACTGAGGTAGGAGGTAGACAAAAGCTCTGATTTTATGGTGATATGTAAAGGTAAAATAGGAATATACAAACTGTCAAATTAAATTCCACAATCACACAAAGCAAGATGTTAAGGACTCTTACTAATTTGACATAAATATATTTTTAAAAACTAACAATTGAAGCATTTATCTGACCAAAAAGAATTTGTATTATCCAATATTAAAATAATACTACTGGCCTAATTTAGGTATATTGAAGTATTAATTTGGAATCACTTTACAATATATGTATCAAAGTATGTTATAAACTTAAAACTAACACAATGCTATTTGACAATATATCTCAATTAGAAAATATCTGATTTATGTACTCGCAGAACACAATTTCCAGTACAAAGACGTTTAAATAAATCAGTAATTATGACCACCATTCTCTTCAGTTTTGCTCTGAAGGTGTGCGCACACACAAAATAAAGACAAAATTTAAACTGAAAATTATTATTCAATTAATGAACAGACGGTAAGTCTACAATATACGCAGGGAAAATCTGAGTTCAGTAATAGTGCATGTTATTCTATGCAATAATGAATCCAACCCCTCCACCACTCCATATTACTCTACTGTGTAATCTTTGAAACTCAAAATTTAATTATAATTTTTTAAAAATAGCTGTTCAATAAGAATGGTTATAGATCCCATAAATGAGGGAGCTTTTTTTCCTTCCAAATCCTAAATGTGAGAAATTTTGCATACAAACTCAAGTTTTTACTTTGTGATAATCTTATGATACTAATTTTAATGATGATGATATAAATCAAGATATATTTAGACTTCTTTTGGATATACAATGACCTATCATTTGGCTACATTCACAATTCACTTGATTCCAGAATTTTATCCAATAATCACTTGCTACTCAGTCCTGATTAAAATATCAGCTATTTTCAAAATATTTAATCTATACAAAAAGGGAAGAATACGCTATATTGAGATCACTTCAATGAATTCATGAATGAAATAAGCCTTGAAGTTCCAAAAGAAGTGTTTTCAATATTACTTCAAAAAGTGACGCCACCACTGAAACAGTATACAATCTGTTAAAATGACTATAACAATGAGTATTTATAAATTATACCTTAAAATACTGGCTTATCACATATTAATTTGCTTTATGACAATGATACTTCATTTTGGATTATAGATGTAAAAAGCAGCAAAAATAACTTCACTTGTTTTATTAAATTTTTTAATCAAATAAACTAAATTACTGATCTATAAAGTAAAACCAATATATCTCTTAACATTATAACTTTAAAATAAGCCCCATTTAACAGAGGTTTAAATAATACCTGTGTAGAATTGTTTACAGTACGAAAGGCACTGATTTTGGAAAATGACAAAAAAGAAATTTTAATTTGGAGGAAATCATCTAAGTATAAAATCTTAAATAATCTCACACACATGCAACACAAATAAATTGCTTGCTCTGATGAACTTTTAAAACATTTTTAATTTCATTCCAAAAACGAAAATCTCTAGATACAAATACAATTCATTCAATCACATTTTAACATACATTCAGTCACTTAAAATATTATATGGAACCAATATTTTCATCTTTTATAATCTCAATATATTATATATTTAATATATAATATATACATACATAGATAATCAGCAGGATTACAAAGAAATTTTTTAAAAGTTTGATCAACATTGATAAATATTTTTAGACTATTAAAAAGAACGTTTTAAGATCATAGAATAAAATAAAATATGGGAGGTCCAAACCTAACAGTAAGATTGCAAATGTTCATATGACCAATCATTTTGAAAGATCCCTCAAACTGGTTAGAACACATTTCAAAACGATACTCTTGCCACTCTAAGCAGCAGTACTTGTAGATATTAAGCACGTACATCACCATTATATTTAAAATTACTGTGCAGCTTTCTTTACTGTAATATACAGTAGCTATTTCTCCCTTTCTGTTGGATTTTGTTGTTTGAAGAGTGACTAATCTATTTACCAACAGAAGTTACTTTAGTTCCTTCCCTCCCCTAAAGCATGGCTCAGTTTGAAGATTGTTCGATAGGCAGCCACCATGAATAATAACAGTACCTCAATATCATTAAGAGCAATCAATCAATAAACTGGAGTCATATGAGAGTTTAAAAGACTGCTGGAGATTTTGTAAACCAAGGTAATCAGAAATATTACCACTGCAAATAGCCCTCTCACATTAGTTAATACAAGGAGTTAATATTCCAATGCCACAGTATAGCACTTAACAACTTACTTTGTAATTTTAAATATTATATCATTAATTCACCCTGAGAATACAGAGGAAGCATTTAAAATAAGATATTTTGATATGTTATTTATTTTTTTTCCTTTGTATTTACTTTCTTCTGGCTTTTGTCAGTTCTTCAAGGGCACATACATCTGAATTCAAAATATGATTTGAGTATCTTTTTTGCTAACTGAGATTCATGCCACAGTCAGATACTGGTGATAGAAGAGCCCAAAAAGGCTTGTGGAAAAAAGACAAGCAGCAATCCACCAGGTCAAAAAAGACAGAAGTCCTCGAAAAAGCAGAGGAGTGAAAATGTTTTTTAAGCTGCTCAGTGCCACAGTTATTTGAGTAACAGTTACCTTCATCTTCCCATCAGGAGATGGTAATTCAGAGTAAACAGAATGGGAGGGCAGACTATTATCCACCGGCAAAGTAGAGATAGATTCTGGATAAATCCCCCAAGAATGATTACCTAGAATATTCAAGACACAAAATGTGAAGAGTAACTAATTCCAAAAATTATTTGAAAAAAAAAGTGCACATATATAAACATAACTGAAACAGTCATTAATACTGAAAAGAAACAATAATTATCTATATAGCTCGTATAAAAAAATCACTTAACTTGAACAGACTACAATGTCGCCTTGTCTTTAAAAATACTTTTAGCTGAAAGTCTAATTTATTTTTTAATTACTGCACTAAAATCTTCTAAAATTATAAAATCAATCTTTCCTTGTATAATCCATGAGTCAACTACCTCCACTAGAGTGACAGTCAATAATTCTCAGAAATTATCTGATTTCTATGTGAGAGACTACTAATAGCTTCCAGATTGTTTTTTTACCATATACAGGATATGATTCATATAATTTACAACTAAGCTACTCCTTTATGTTCCATAGACTCCTAAAGGGCATTTACACCTATCATCAGTTTTATGATATCTACTAAAGCCCAAATAATTCTTTTAGTTCTTCTGGGTATCTCTGAACTTTCATACCGGGAGACTGCCAGGCCCAAGCAAAAGGGAAATGATCAGTACAGTAATGAATTGTTCTTAAATAAGACTATGTAAGAACATAATAGCTTAGTAAAAAAGACTTAGAGGAGAACTTGGTTATTTCATAGAGAAATCGTTACTCTTTCAACATAAGCTATATAATATAACAGCTTGTATCAACATAAGCTTTTCTACAAATCACATATTTACAAGTACCTTGTAATAATTTTAAATTTGTGACACAAATTCTTCTTTAATCATCTTCTTAGAACACAAAATAGCAACAGCAGTTCTTACTTGTTAAGTTAGAAAATTTGGGAATTAACTTTTAGTAAACAATTTCTATGAGTAAAGTTTACGTTACAAAATCGTATGGGTTTGAGATGATGAATCAATTTTTATAGCTAAGTTTCCCGTATTTCTGCTTAAGTTTTAAAGAGTGAAATAATTTTAAAAGATATTTCTTGGTAGGTAAAAAAAGTATTATAAATATATGTATAAAGTAAACCAACTGCTACTCAGTGCCAGGGCAAGCTTACCCAGAGTTTTCAAAAGCAGAGTGGTATGAAGGAGCATAACCAGAGGAGCCACATACTGCAGGGCAATGACACAAAGATAATAAAAGACTCGAGCCACCTGCAACCAACAACATTCTTAAGTATCTAATACAGTTGACATGTTATGAGTGAATTAAACTTAATGTAATTGCAAGACTGAACTGCTTAAGCGATGGCTTAAGAGATAAATTATTTCATGAAAAGGAAGTTAAAAGGTTATGAGTTTGCCTGTCATTATAAATGCCCTCAAACTGACTTCAAAAAGGTTCAATTTGAAGATGTTTTTAAAGAATGTGAGATTAAGAAATATATTTTTAAAAATTAAGTAATTAATATAAACTGGAGAAGGCACTCACTACAATTTCAAATGCTCTATGTTCACAGACATTTGAGATAAATTAAAGATACATGAAAAGTCAAACTAACAACAAGCAAAGTTAATACATAAGCATAGAGAAGAACATTAAATCTCCATTCTACATGAATATTATTCAACTTAGGTGAAATTACAGAGCATGAAAACATGTAAGAGGTTGATACACATTTGCAACTATGAAAGACACACAAAAAACAGGGGACCCAACAAACTTCTATAAAAAGACAAATCATGTTACAGATTTCATCCACTATAACGATGGCATTTTTCTTCTCTGGAATTTCCATAAGTTAAATATTTACACTTCATGTCAAGTACGTGGAATACTGTTAAAAGGACTACAATTAGTCACTAAAACTCTTTTTTCTTATCCTTTAAGTCAAAAGAGCTAGAAATTACACTGTAATAACTTTAAAATCAATTATGGGATCCCAAAGGACAAAATTAGGCAAATTACCATAGCAGTGCATAACCCAATTATATAATACTTAATACACAAACCTAGAATAATTGAGACCATTTCTTCACATCAAAATGAATCAAGGTCTCCATTTTACCTATTGGTTTAAGATGTCCCCATTTATTTATGATCAATATGGGATAAAATCACCATCCATTAAAGGAAATAAACTTTTAAAAAAACAAAACAGAATCTGCTAGTTTCTATTTGGACCCTAGTATAAAACTTACCATTTTCTGTAGCTCAACTGTACTTATTCGCCCCGCTTCTTTCTTCATTTGATCCACACATTTCTGGGCTAAGTTTAAGTAAGCTTGCAGGTGATTACGCATCATGGCCAACCGCAAAGCACACAGCAGGATTATTAGCCAGAGCCGTAAGGTGTCAAATGTAGCTTCTGTCATTCTACAGGTCAAAAGTGGATACGGTGCTCTCAAAAACCAAATTATACTGGCAGTCTAGCTATATGTGTTAATGTTCACCATTTAAGATAATAAAAAAAAAGTATATACTGAGAAACAATTGGAAATATAAAACTAAGTTTGTCACTCTTCCAGACACTTGCATAACAAAACCAAACAGTTAAGTTCATCACGAAAGAAAGTAGTTAACATTTATTTAGAAAAAAAAGTAGGATATTGAGATTCTTTTCTTTACCCCCTTATTGGGGAACAAAAAAAGTTATAAAATGAAAAGATTCAATAGATGCCAAAGAACCATTTAGTAATAGTCACCATCTGTTCATAATAAAAAATGCTCCAAAAATGGGAATAGTACCTATCCAAATATTATAAAATTTGCATAGGACAAACCTGTAGCTAGTATCACACTCAATGGTGAAAGGGTGGAAAGCATTTTCACTAAGATCAGACACAAAACATAATCACTATTATTCAAAATAGTTTTGGAAATCCTAGTGAAGTAATTATGCAAGAAAAAGACATAAAAGGAGTCCCAATTGGAAGTGAAACTCTTACTATGCACAGATGACATACTTGGAGAAATCAAAGGATGTTACAAAAAATTCTAGATCAAATGAATACAGTAAAGTGGGAGGATACAAAATCAATACACAAAAGTCAGTGGCATTTCTATATGCAAACAAAGTATCAGAATAAATGGAAATAAATACAATTACATTTACAATCATGCCTAGAAAAATAAAATATCTGGGAATAAACAAAGGAGGTGAAGGACCTGTACAATGAAAACCACTAAACTCAGTTAAATGAAAAGGACACAAAGAAATGGAAAGGTATCCCATGATCATGGATTACAAGAATTACCATCACTAAAATCACCATGTTATTCAAAGCAATTTACAGATCCTATGCAGTATTTATCAAAAAACCAATGACTTTTTGAAAGAAAATAGATTAAATTTATATGGTCCCATAAAAGGCCCTGAGTAGCTGAAACAATCTTGAAAGAAAAGAAGAAAAAAGGAGACATCACACTTCCTAAATTCAAATATTATCACAAACCATCATGAAGCCAAACAGTTACAGAAACTAAGATCAATGGGGAAAAAAAAGGTAAGCCTGGTATAAAGTCATATAAATATGAACAGCTAACAATGGAGTTATGGCCATGTAATGGAGAAAAGATAGAATTTTCAGTAAATGGTGGTGGGAAACATGGATAGCCACATAAAAAACAATAAAGCAACTCTATTCAACTCTAGACACAAAATTAATTCAAAATGGATTATAGATAAAAGTACCATAAAGTATTTGAAATAAAATATAGAGAACATACAACAAGGTATGTGGGGACTTAACCCTAACAGCAAGGGCAATATAAGTGGAAGTATATCAAAGCTAAAAGTTTTTGTACCTTAAAAGAAACCATCACAAAAGACAAAAAGGTAACCTATAAAATTGTAAAAATATTTGTGTACCATATATCTGACAAGGGGTTCATCTCCAAAAGTTACAAAGCACTTACACAATAGAGAAATCCAAGAGAGAAATAAATGACCTAATCTACACATATCTACAGATATGAGTTTGTAAAATTATTATTAAGTTTTACTTGAGAAAAAAAAATTATAACTCTAAGGAACCTCATTCAAAATTTAAAAAGAAACAATTTTTTCATGTCATGGTTATCACTTATATTTCAAGACAAATTTGTACCAGGATCTTAAAGTATATAATATGAAATGTGCAATGGGGAATTAATGACTACTCAAGGTTTTCTATTTTAATTTTGATGAGGCAAAGCAGTGAAAGGAACATTTATTAAGTACTTACTTCCAGCTGGTTGCATTACATGTGTTCTTTCATTTAATTCCAATGATAACTTTGTAAGGTAGATACTATTATCTTCATTTTCCAGATGGGGAAACAGAGGTTCAGTGACATTAAATAATCTTCCTCAAGTGACGGTTTTAGTGAGAAACAGAAATGGGGCTTAAGCCAGTTCTGTCTGAACTATTTTATTACTCTAGCATAGTTCCCCCAAGGAGAATAAGTTAACTTATCAAGTACAGATATTATTGCTTTTTAGTAAATTGCTTATTTTCTTACTGTCTTACAGTTATCTAATTTGGGAAATATTAACTAAGATAATAATGTTTAGGCATTTTAAATTTTGTTAAGTGAAAATTATGTATGAAAGTTATTTTTGAGGGGTGCAAACTTAAGTACTTAGGGGTTAAAGTTATGTTTCTAATTTATTTGAAAAACTATTTCATCAAAAAGCAAAACAAAGTAAGGATGAAGCAAATGTAGAAAATGCTAATAACTTTTATAGAAGTTACCCTATATTAACTTCCATTTATATACTTCTTTCCTCACCCCACTATTGTCACAACTAAGAAAAAATAGAATTTTAACAAGCATCTACAACAGACATATTAACAAGAAAAAGATGTGTGATAACAGCTTATTAAACAAGAAAGTAGAAAAACAAGTTCACAAGGTATTTTAGTGCAGGGAATAGTTATTAACATTTTATTAAAGAGGACCACAAAAAGTATGAAAGTTATAAAAATTTTAACTCATTGTTGAGGTTTTCTACTATAGCTTCAAATATACAATGTTCAATATTGTCATTAAAACCTCAAATACTCCTACAACATTGTGGCAAACAATAGTGAGTATAAGATGAACCAAAAATTACACCTCAAACACCCATACTTACAAAGGGACACTTTCTTTACCCAATGGTGGGTTCATAATGTAGTCTTTGGTGATTGGTTTTACCCAGAGTAGAACCATAAATAATGGTGCCAAGAAGTTGATATGAAGTAATGTTCTGAAAGTATATAAGAAATAAACATAAAAGTCCAGAAAAAAATATATTAACAAACTACAGAAATTCAGAACAACAAAATGTAGGAAGTTATTTTCAGCATTCTATACTAAGGCTCTACTGACACTATAATTTTATATTTATCATTATTGTTTCACATTGATTTGAATCCTTGCAAAACTATCAGTATCTTAATTTTTCAGATGAGAACATTTAGATCTAGGTAAGCTAGTATTACAGGTTAGAGGTAGATTTAGCTCTAAAATCTAAATTGTTCACTTTACTCCAGTTGTCTTAAATAATCCTATATCACACCACTGATTTAAAACACAAGTACTTAAATGATTCTCTAACTTTACCGTCAATGAATCCAATTTTCAGTACTAGGGAAGTCTTATTTTGAGGGGAGCTAAAGCAAAATACCTACTTATTACTTATAAGAGTTAGTGACTGGTAAAGTCTACAGTACTAGAAGTCATATGGTATTACTGCTTAACTTCAATAATAAAATGATCATTAATACTTTAATCACAAAATAAAAATCATAAATGATATATTTTTACTCCTGAAGTATTTTGAACATACCTCAAATTAAATTATATATAAATCAAGGGAATAAACATTATACCTAATACAGCAAAATATTTCAGTTCTGAGCTATAGCTTCATTGTTAATTGCCAAATCTGTACAGAACAGAGGACTGGTAAAGATTTTCCTTATTTTAGAAAAAAGGCACGTTTTTCTATTTTATCACCATGTACTGCATTTATTATGGAACCACGATGAAGGACTAAACTTAGTTAAACACACTTGTCCACACTCTAAAGTACCACTACAGGGCAATGATAGTGATCTATATGAGGTAACAGGGTTGGGTTAGGAAACCATGAATAGCTGAGAGAAAGATAGGCACTCTGAGGACTGGCATTAAAACAAGTTCTAGTGCCTGGCCATGGGAGTGAGGAGACTGCTGCTCTTTGTACAAGTAATGCAATTCTCACAACAGATCTAGTCGGCCCACACCTTTGTATCAAGACTGAGTGCCATAAACCAAAAAAAAAGGGGGTAGAGGGGGAAAGGCTGTGTAATAAACTGAATATTCCAAATTTACAAAAGGAAAAAAATCTTAAAAAAAAACAAAAAAAAAACAAAGCAGCCCCATTTCACTGAAAAGGAAACAACCACATCCCTTCCCCCACCCAAACCCACCAAATGCTTTAAATGTTTTTATAAAGTGACTCTTTCATCCCACAGCCTGGGTAAACCATCAGTGTGGGGGAAGAAAGCAGCAGTATTAGGTATGCAGTGTTGCTAGGGAACACTCTAGTATCAAGGAGCAGCCCACAGCGGTTTCAGTAGCTGGTGAAGGGCTCCCCTCCACCCACCCTTTCAGCTTATTTAAATCATAACACTGGGGTTAGTGGACTGAAGTGTGTGTGTAGAGGAGGGGGAGAGCCAGGTTTTGTTTTAATAGAAGCCATTAGAGAGCTGGATGGTGGGTGAAAGGCAGGATGTAGCCAAGAGCATGCTGAGTAAAGGGAGGAGAAAAAAGAGGGAAAAAAGGAGTGAATAATAGCCATGAGAATAAGTAAACAAGCTTATAAAGTATGCATAGAAAAATGAGGATAAAGGAAAAAACAAAAGCTGTCGCAATTAAAATAAAGAAAAACATCATAGGTAAGAGATTACAATTTGAAAAGACTGGAGAATTTACATCATTAAACACAGGGTTTTCAAAGAGCAAAAATATTGGAAATACGATCACTTAGAAAAACGTGACTATAAAGGCATATATCAACATGGAATATTCTCAACTTGGTCTTCAACTATAAAAATGAGACAACAATTTGTATCTGTTTATGAGTTGAGATAGGAATCTGTCATTCTGCCAATCTGTGATAATCACAAGGAAGATGGATTTAAACTATATGTAATATTCAAATATAATTTATCCAATTAATAACCAAAATAGAACTTGGTAGCTAAAAGTAATTTGATTAACAGTGTACAGTATTAGCAATTCCCAATGATGTATTATTTTAATGAGTTTTAGAACGGAACAAAAAGTATCCTTAAAAAAATTTTCTACACACACAAATTTTACTTTCAAAACCTTGACTAAACTTTAAAGAAAAAATACAAAATTACTTTAATAAACTAATTCATATAAAATTTCAAGAAAATATTTTGCTCTGATTTGGGGGTACTTTCCAGTTTATAATGCTCTGATTTGGGGGTACTTTCCAGTTTCAGCTGCAGAGATTACAAATTCACACACAGTGACTTCTGTGTTAAAAAAGAATATAAATACTGATATTTCCATTTTAACAGGTCAAACACATATCAAGTAATCGGTGATAAATATTTTAACATAACTTAGAATTTAGAAGTGAATGAAATAAACTTTTTTATTGTAGAAAAGAGGAAGTAATATGACATTAAATGATTATTCATTTTCAATACAATAATTTATTTCATCACAATAATATACCTTCATAAGATGGAAAACATATATTTATCTGCATGTGCTTATGTACATTTTCCGCTTACTGTGTAATTTTTTCTGTTGCCAAATTCAGGGCATCCAGATGCATTTGAGCCAGCCGTAATCCAGGAAATGTCAAAAAAGCCCCAATGAGTGAACAGAAAATAGCCAGGAAAAATTTGAAAGTAAGTTTTGAAACAGGACCCCTTAAAAAAAAAAAAAAAAAAAAAAAAAAAAAAAAAAAAGAGCTGATTTTTTTCCCCCACTCACTTTCTAGGAATACCCTTTATACTAATCACCTATTTCTCACAAACCATAATAAAAACAGCAACAACACAAAGTAAACACCTACAAAAAGACAGCTTTTATTCAATTATTAATAATGAATCTTGGTGAACTATATATACTGAATCAGACATCTATTTAGTCACATTTCTAACAACCCAGCCTACAAAATCTGATACATGAATCAGATGTAAATTAAGCTTAACCCCTGGTGGCAGAGGGATTAAATCAAGTAGGAGCAAATCCAAATATAAATTCTATAACAGATACTAATTTTATACAAATGTGAAAACTGCAAGTAAAGACATTCCTAAAAGTAAAAGTCACTTAAAGAACTCTTTTTACTGATTAAACCAAAGACCAATTTATAGTAAATGCTGCCTGCTTTATGAAACCAAATTACTAAAATTAAATTTAATGCTTAATTAAAATTAAAAACTTACTGAGATTCTAAACCTTGCTTTTCAAGAAACTGCATCGCACTGTCTGAAAAATTTGTAAACCCTGTAGAAAAAAAAATTACTCATCATAGTGGTAATCAACAGAATCTTTCTTTGGAAATGAAATGTTACAAAACTGAACATCTTAAGTTTTTAAAGTGACTACTTTAGCCCTTTCACGTGCTAATTAACTATATACCACAATGTAATAAGATTTGGTTACTGCAGGAAGCTTTTGAAAACATCTCTTCATATTTGTACTTTTCTGGAGTGTGGATAAAACTTGTACTTATGTAATAAACTTTAGCCTTATTTTAATTTTAAGGAAAAATTATAGAGGGGCACCACACTTTAAACGTAACGATTCTGTTAAGCAACAAAACTAAAGACCTTGCTTAAAACTAAAAATGGAAGTTTCCTGTTACCTGGCTTTTATATTATAAAGAAATAGCAATGAAAATAACATGGTATTGGAATTAAAACAAACACACTGATCAACTGAACAGAATTAAAGTCAGAAATAAATCCATATATACATTAAGATTTAATTTATGACAAAGAAGTTATGATAATATAAGGAAGTAAGGAGAGTGACAAATGGTGCTGGGAAAACTGATGGCCATATGTAAAAATAATGAGATTGGATGACTCTTTAACTCCATGCACAAAAATACACTCTAAATGGATTAGAGATTTAGATGTAAGACTGGCAACAACCTCAAATTTAAAAGTTTTTACTAGTGAAAGAAAGCACTAGCAGACTAAAAAGTTATACCATCGAACCAAGAAGACAGTCACACACCACAAATTGAGGGGCTAATATCTAAGATATACAAAGAATTCAACCAACTTGGCACACACTCTCACACAACAAGCAACACAATTCAAAATGGCTCGTAGATATGAAAAGGCAATTTGCCAAAAAACATATATAAAAGGCCAACAGATATATAGAAATATGTTCATCATCACTTTTAATGACAGATGAAAATCAAAATCATAATGGGGAATTATCTAAGCCTATAAGAATAACATGCAGTAAAAATCCCAACAAGTGCTTAAGAGGATGTGATAGAGAAGAACCTTAATAATTGCTGGTGGAATAAAAACTGGTACAGCCAGTCTGGAAACCTGCACGGACCTATTTTAAAACACTCAGAATGGATATAACATAATTTAGCGATCTGAGTTATGGTACTGAAGAATATGAAACTATCATCTCAAAAAATGACATGCCACACAATGCTTATCAGTATTACTTACAAGAGCTAGGATTTGGAAGCAACCTAAGTGCTCAATGACAGGGGATTGCATAAAGAAGATGTGATATAGTCACATAATGAAATACTATTCAGCTATGGAAAAGAAGCAATGATGCAATTTATAGCAAAATGGCAGCAACTCTAGGGAGGGAATTAGTAAAGTAGGGTAAATAATGACAAATACTGGAAATTTTCACATATATAACTTAAATAAAGAATCAAAAAGAATGAACTTATAAAACAAATATTTTAGTTAAAGAGCTAATGTCTATTTAGTTAAAGAGCTAATATAACACTGAAGTTTCTGAGGTTAAGAGAATGGGGATAAGAGCAAGGGTCAAAGTATTAGGTAGAAAGAGGGAAGACCTCACCAAAGAAAAAAAAGATGCAAAACAGCATAAAACTTTAATGTGATAACATATAAGCCTGTAAATAAGAACTAACATTAATTATATTAATATGAAATTTATTTCTAGTATTACAAAATATATACTTAAGTGTCCAACACTTACAGGTAAATACTGAAGTAAACATATCAACACCAAATAAAGCAAAACTGTTTTTTAAATTTGTGTGAATTACCTGTTTCGAGCCCAAATTCCAGATAGTTTTCTGTTACAATCAAGACTGCCATCGCTTTGACGAAGAAAAAAAATCCAAAGGTGACACAAACTGATCTTTCACCACCGTCTTCTACTTTAAAATAGTGTGTAGTTAATGAAAATAGAACTTTGCTGCAGGAGAAAAGTTCAGGAAAAACCACAGATAACTTGTGGAGTTAAACACAACCATCTTTATTGAGCCTCAACTTTAATAAAATTTTACTAAATTTATTTATTTTACTAAATTAATTTTGATTCTATGAAAAGTACACTTACACAATTAAGTTGTAATAAGGTAATAAGGAAAAGAGTTTTTCTAGTTTACCTTAACTCAAGTTTGACAATAATTATATGAACTACACTTCGAGTAACATGAAAAGCTAGGTAGAAACTACTTTAGGAACTACTTTTTACTAGGCATGATTATGAAGTAGTTTATATACAGAATTAAACACACAAATACATCACAGGAATCATTTGCGTATTATCCAAAAATTTAAAATGAGAATTAGTCACATAATCTGAAGTAAGAAAACCAAGTATCTAGAATCACCTCTTCATAGTTATGATTAAACAAAAACAACTCTACAGCAATTAAGTTCCCAGTTGAGTAATCACAAAGTTTCCAAACATGCTCATCTATGAACATATACTGGAAGGAACCGCTAATTGATGAAATCAGTGGATGGACCTAAAGGTGAGAAACAACCTATATCACCATGATAGCAATTTTTTGTAAATGAATGCAAATATCAAACAAAATGAGGAAGTTCGCACATGCCCAAAAGCATAAGTACATGAACACACATACACACCCATAACACATAATCTAAAAAAACCCAATGTTTCTACAAATTTTGTTTAGCATGGAAAAGAATAACAGCTGTCACTTAATACTTAAAGTATACCAGGAAGTAACAACTCATTATTCTTGTATTAGCCAACTATTATCATTACTTTACAGATTAAAAAAATAATAATAAAGAGGTACAGGGAGGGTAAGCAATTTGCCCTAAATCATAAAGCTAGAGTAGAGGCAGGATTTAAACCTAAACTGTCTGGATTCTAAGTCTGTGTACGTAACAACCTAACTATACTGCTTTTACAAACTACTTATAGCCGGGTATGGTGGCACGTGTCTGTAAGCAACAGCTTACGGAGTTGCAGGCTAGAAAATTAATATTTAAAAGCCTGTTGTATTTCTATATGCAAATAATGAATCAGAAACAAATAAAAATCAAAATAATTCCATTACCATAACATCAAACAGTATTAAACACTTACAAAGTAGGTAAAAAACCTATTCAACAAAAACCGTAGGACATTGTTAAAAGAAATAGAAAACAAAGTGAAAAGTTATTCTGTGATAACGGACTGGAAGAATTAGATTCAATGCATTCACTATTAAAGTTTCAAAATAATTCTTCAAAGAAATAGAGCAAACTGAAATTTACATGGAAACACAAAAATTGCCAGTATGATGAAGAATCCTGGCAAAAAAAGAAGAGGAATGGTGGTTATCATGCTCCCAGACTTTCAACTATACTACACATCTATAGTAATCAAAACAGTATGGGATTGGCAATAAAAACAGTACACAGATCAACAGAATAGAGAGACCAGAAATAAACTCTTACAGTTAACCTAAACAAAGGAGACAACTGTATACAAAAGAAGCTCTTGCCAACAAATGATACTAGAAATAACTTCACAGCCATATGCAGAAAAACAAAACTAGAGCACCTTCTCACACAATACACAGAAATTAACTCAAAATGACTTAAAAATTTGGATATAGATCTGGAAAACAGAAAATACACACAGAAACCAAAGGCAAAATACAAATTAATGCTTCAGGGATGTCTCTGGGCACTTGAACTCCAAAAGCAAGGGATACAAAACCAAAATGGATTATATCAAACTAAGAGGCAGACTAAGAGGCAGAAACATATTAAAAGACACCCAAATGAATGGGAGAAAATATCTGTACAGTATACCTTTGACAAGCTGCTCATATCTAAGATTTACAAAGAATTCATATAACTAAAGGGTTAAAAAAACAACTAAGGATCCAGTCAATAAATGGGCAAAAAAGTTACATAGACATTTCTCCAAAGACAGATACATGGCACACAGGCACAAGAAAAAAACATTCAACATCACTTGGCATCAGAGCAAATGCAAATTAAAACCACAATGAAATATAACTTCAAGCTTTTGACAACAGCTCATATTAGTAAGTTCAAAAACAAGTGGAGAAAAGGGGTACCTTTGTGCCTTTTTTTGGAATGTTGTTGGAAATGTAGGACTGGTCCTGCCTGCCCCTTCGGAAAACAGTATGAAGATTTCTCAAAATATTATAAATGTATCTACCATATAATACATTAACTTTAGGTAATCGCTGAAGAATGCAAAAATACTAATTCAAAGGGATATATGTATGCCTTTATTTCCTGAATCACTAAAGAGCCATGTTGTGGAAACAACTTAAGGGGCCACTGACAGAGGAGTGTATTAAGACAGGCATATGTGTATGATGAAATACTGCTTAATCATAAAAAAAGATGAACAGTTATTTGCAAGAATATGGATTGATGCTGGAGGGGATTATGCTAAATGAAGTAAGCTATAAGGAGAAAGACTAATACCCCATAATTGTACTCCTATGTGGAAACAAAAAAAGCAATTGACAAACTAAACAAAAACAAATTCTAGAAGTATGACGGCAGAATTGAGGCTACTAAAGGGTTAGGGAAAGGATGGGAACAAAGGTAAGAGGGAGCCCAATAGTCAGTAGTAAAGGATTATGGGTGTTCTGGTGGAATATGTGGTATAGTCACTTGTTTCTCAGTGAACCTATTCCTCTAAAATATACACAGCGTTGTAAACCAATGTAATTTTAATTAAAAAATATTTATTACAGTCTCTAGCCATGGCACAGATAAAACAAGATCTGGTCCTGTCATGAGAATACACCCATACTATTAACCTAGGTGAAAATATATTGACTGTAATGAAAGATACTTTTGAGAGAAGCCAATACAGTTCTAAGTAGATAAAGGTTAAAAACCCAAGTCAACTGAATAATCAAAATTATTTTACTAACTTTATTTTTTAAAATTGATTATACACATATATATTTTATATCATTGTCTACCGTGAGGGTCTCTCATCACCTTGTCACCTGTGAACCATCACTTTAATCTCTTGTGCTCATGCTGCCCCTGATTTTACCCTCTCTCTCTTGCTATATGCTTTAATTCTGCTGATAGTTTTAAATTTTATTTGTCCATTTTCCCTATACCCCACATATAAAAGAATCCAAATGATTACTGTAATTTTTAAACTAACTGGTCATATAGCTTAAATTTACATAATTTATTTTTAAATATTTTAATTAATAAAGAAAACTATAGTTGAGACTGCCTGACTTAAATGTTCTAACTTTTCCTCATAAAGGAAAAAGAACTTATACATATAAAAGCATGTATATACACTTAAGAGTATTACGTAATTATTTACAAAATCATGCAATGTGGAAAGCATTATCGCATTACTGTGCGATCAGTAAGTGATATTAATCACTTCAGTAGGAGCTGAACGATTAAGTGTGAAAAACATGCAAGCAAGTAACAAGTTTAAGAAAGGTCTGATGTAATATAAAGAGAACTAACTACTGAATCTTTGTTCCATGCAAACAGGCCGTGATCGTATAGTGGTTAGTACTCTGCGTTGTGTTCCATGCAAACAGTATTTTTTCTTATAATGAAATAATGTATTATTGAGGACCAAGTTTTCTAAGAAAAAAATTCTAAGAATAACTTCACAAATCTTAAAAGTAATTCCACCTAATTTTTAACATTTAAGATTAATTTCACACATTATACTTCACAGTGATGATGAGATTCTAAAATACGGAGGCTCAAATTTTCCCTCCAGCGTATTTTGAATCCCATGTTCCTTATCCAGTTACTCTTCAAAATCTTCAAATTAAAAGAAATTAAGGTGGTGGTTCATTTCAAACATAACAGGCTCAACCTTTTCTTGTCATTATAAGAGAAAAGGATACACACTAGCAGAGTTACAAATCCAAACACAAAAACTCTAAAACTCAAACTAAATTACTTTTGAGCATGAGCTGTGATCTCACACATTGCATGGGTGTCCAAAATTGAGGCTGAAAACAATACAACTTGCATTTTTTTTGAAATTGGATACTAGTCTCCATGATGAGATCATGTCCAACTCCTTCACTTATCTAAAAACAGTAACATCTTTAAAAATGATAATACACGACCAAAGTAAAATTTCTCAATTATCCCAACTGCCAAACTGTTATAAAAAAATAATCAAACTGCAAAATACATCAAGACTAAAAGAAAAAAAAACCACAAAATTAGTTACAACTTAGTCAAAATACAAAACATACCAGTCATTGCATCATTTATACCTCAGTCTCACACTATCCTACACCAAAAATACCTAAAATATAATAATCTTAGCAACCTGAAGTATTATTACTATACAAATCTTAAAACTAAGTGTTCACTGGTTATAAGAAAAACCTTCTATAAACTCAGATACAGATGGGTCTAATATTTAATACTATGATCTGGCTATACACATTTGTTCAAGCCTTCATTACTTCCCAACCTCTCCTTAAATCTCCTTAAACTTACCATCTCTTGAATGTTACAAATCTTGGATCATTACTATTACGTGAACTCCCTTCCTCCTTTCTCTCCAACTAATCAGAAACTCAACCAAAGCTCTACATCCTTCATGAAACTGTCAATACTTATTAAGTCCAGACCATTCTTTTTCTGAATTAAATTATATCTACCAGTACATGGGATAACCTATTACATTATATGGTATCTGGAACTGTAACAGGACATAGAAAAAAAGCAGCTTCTAGATCTTAACTGCTCGCTGAACATTTACCTTTAAGTTTGTGAACAGGCTTAATTCTTAGGTCTAAAAAAATAATTTTTTTAAAAAAAATCTAGGATAACATATACTTCTCAAAGCACAAATAGGTTTAAATAGTTTGCATTTACACTGCTTTAAACATCCAATTCTAGCATTTAGAAAAATTTTAATACATAAATATCTTAAAATTACTCAAAAATCATATATATATATAAATATATATATTTGGAGAAGGGAAGATCTAGTATTTTGAGAATATGTTTCTGACAATACACAAATCTAGTGGATAGTAGCCTAAGGTTTCTCAAATTTTTTTGCCACAAAATTTATGATTATCTTTAAAGTTGATCACATTTCTAGTGGGAATTTTCAGTAAACTAAAAAGGATTTTCTACTATTGTATTGTTTTTGTGAACACTATCCAAAAAACTCAGTTTCAAATCAGTAAACCTACAACCATTTTTCCAGAAACTGGTTCTCACTACAGAGAACAATGATAATAGCACATACAATATTTTGTTTTAGATAAAAGAAAAAGGAAAACCTAAAATCCTTTTGTATATAAACAAAAACTAATATGCCTATTTAAAATCCCACCCCACAAAATGGTTACAGTCTGCCTCAACCTATTCAGACTGTAGAATAGCCAAAGATTAATGTAAACATAAAACACAGGTTTTATATAACAAAAGCAAACACATCTATATACTAAAACTCCCTATTACCTGATTTTCTGAATTAAAATATATAAAGATCACAATTAAATTTTTAGATTCAGAAAATTAGCATTTCTCAGCTAAAAGATAGGTCTTAATTTTAAATCAGTACACAGCAACAGTTTTATCTTTTACGAACGTTCCCTCCTCCATACTCTAGGTTTTTGACCTGAAAGATGAATAATTTGGCAGCACAGATCTCCAAAAATTTACCAAAGAACCAAACTTTGACTTAATAGGCTACACATACATTTTCAAGATTAAACAAGTACACTACCTCAGATTTAATAGTTTTTACTTTTCCTTTCTTACTAGGAGATGTGAGATCTTATGTAGATCACTTCGGGATTAGTGTCTCACTTTTCTTATAAAATAGGACATTTCTATAAAGTACGTATCCACTAATTTAGACTCTTTTAAGGAAAAGGCGACCAAGTAGTGCTAGTTGGTTGTAACTGTATATTTTCTACAGCAAACAAATACATTTTACTTGTAGAATTTACAAATCCACACACACACAAATGAATTCTTCAAACAGAAAACCCCAGAATTTATTCACAACTTTTGCTTTGTATAAAATCTGCATGTCTTGCAACCAAGGCAAATTCAAATTTTAAAACACAGCTTAAAAACATACACAATAGAGTTTTGTACCTTAAACCAGCCGCATTGTAAAATACAAGCACTGTGGAAATGTGACTAATGATCCAATCCTTTAACCAAATATAATAGGACTACTGAGAAGCTTTATCATTCTTTGTAGAATAGCTTTATCCTCACTCAAATTCATGTAATTGACTCAATATTACTGTGATACAGCTTATTTGTAAAAGAAATTTCTTTAAAATCTGAGCATTTTAATTTTTAAAAGTTTACATTCCATCAAAGCATTTCAATATTTTTTCAAGCACCATTTTATCTTTTTACTTTTTATTAAAAAATGAAAATTATGTTTCATATTAAAAGCAGATGTTTGCCAACAGCTCCAAGAGGCAATGGGCCATTACACAGGAAAGGAAATAACTAGAAATGCTACACCCTCTCTATGAGGCTTTACTCTTCTCTCTATATCACATAACTTGACAGAAATGGAACTGAAATACTCAAACTTGGTCAAAGAAGATGGCCAGAGTTAAAACTGTAAAGAGATTAGAGTTAAAAATGAGTCTGAGATAATTTTGGATTTACATAGGTATGATTTAAATCAGAAGAACCACAATAAAAGAGCAGGTATGATATTGAAGATGCATGTACAACTCAGCTGAAGAAGCAAGCAGCTGATGACAAGAAATGGCTCAGGTTTAGGTTAAAGATTTCAGTGTCATACCTTTAAAAAAGTCATTCTCATGTTTTTAAAACTTTTAAGATTTTCTAGAAATTATAACTGCTGTCCTACATCATTACATCAAATAAAAATGATGGGGTGAAAAAGCAAAATGATCACAGACATGAAACAATTTTATTCCTGACTTTTTAAAGAACCGATTGTTTTAAGTTATATGTGTCCAATTTCAGAAACAAAAGATATTTCTGCAATAACAACTGCAAAGAATTTCCAAATCAATGATGTATGTGTGACTCTAGAATTAAATGATGCTATTGTCCTAAGTAATCAATGGAGACATGTGTTTAACTATTAAGTAGGCTCAAAGAATAAGAAAATAATGCCAGGTAGAGTTCACTGCAACTATATTTGTTCAAAACGTGTGAAAGGCCTACCAAGATATGCTATAACTAAGATAAAAGATAGACTATAAACATACTCCTCCTTGGTGTTAATCTGGATATTGGGTATTTAACACAGGTTTCCAGCATGCCCTGGAAGGTAGTAGGCCATTTTCTCACTGTTAACAATTTTGAAGGGAAATCATGTAGCCAGGCATACATACTTCCCTTTCACTTCCCCCTTTGTGGAAGACTACAGTTGGCAGAAAATATTTTAGATGCTAAACCCTTCAGCTTGTTCTGCCTTCTGTGGAATGGGGAGACAGCCAGCTACTGGATTCCTGCAGGGATGCTATTGTTAGGTCCCTTTCACAAGTACATTATTTAAAACTAAGCAGAGCCAGTTCAGAGGTTCAGACTGTGTGGGACCTGTGCTCTCCCATCATTGGGCATTACTGAGTGAATAAAAAGCTTAACAGTAACTTGCATAGTTTTTAAGAAGTACATTTTTCTAATTTCTGCTAAATGGTATTTAAAGCATTATATTACATTAAATGAAACTAGATAACAAGGATATTAATTTCTATATAAATACTACAAATACATATTATATATTTATAAACTAGGAAGAAAATGATGAAAAGGATTTCCATAAAAAAATCACTTTAGAGAACACAAGAGTTCAAAGTACAAAAAAAATAACATGACACAGTTGTCTAGTACTAATTATCAAGTAAAAACTTGTTAGTATGTTTCACACAACTTGATGTTTTAGGATGAATTTTTATTCTGATTGAATGGTATTTTCCATATTTAATACTACAGAATCACTAAAATAGTAATATTTTTAATGCTCAAACTTTATGTGCTCTCAAAATCAGTACAATTCTACTACTACCTGGGGGTTTCTCAACTAAAACAAGTTCAGTATTTCAACCTGGTACAACATATACTTTGTGAAAATGCTGACTCTGAAAGCTTTGTTATAGTTCTTCTGATTTTAAATGTAAAATCAATGAATATTTAAAATGGTATCCACTGATAATTGTAAAAGTTAGTTCAACTGTCTCTGGCTGAATATAAAACACATTAAGACATTTACTGTGCTTACTTTCCAAATTTCACTATGTAAACCATAAAGAAGGAAAATAAAAAAAATCTTAAAAATATATAATAGGAAAAAGAGAATACTAGAAAAAAGGTATCAACAAAAATTTTGAATACAATGTATACAAACAAGCAGTAACTGACTTGGGCTTAGTGTTCCTTTATGTTGGATGCAGATGTATAAGGAGAGGAATCCAATAAGAAGATAGACAACTCATTCATAAATACCCTGGACAAGTTAGATATTGGAGGCAGCAGGTATCTCTCCCTGCAGGCAGGGTGGCAGAAAGGATAAAAACCGGTTAAACATCTATTTTAGTAGTATTCAACAATTGATATATCTTCTGCTTTGCCCTGTTACTGGGTGATGATCATTCCTGAACTCTGGCAGAACCCATAATTCCTATCTAAATGTGTCAAACTAGAGACAACTAGGTTTGGAATAACCAAGTGAAACAATGAAAAGCTGCAATCAGGGAAAGTGGAAAGACACAGACATACATTTGGATTAATGACAAAATGCTGATTCTCTGAGGTTTATTAGTTTATACAAACCACAGGTGGGAGAATGGACATTTCTCAGGAGAAAATGACAGGACAAATAACCCATAGAAACTGATAATAAGAAGTTTCCCAAGGATACTAGCAGTTTCCCTCTCCATATCTTGCAACAAGGTCTACCAATCAAGTTCCAGTCACCTGAACAAAACTTCCATTTTTAAATGTCTCCTCAAATATTGATAATCAAAGGTCACATTTGTGAACACTCCCTAACATAAAACTGATTAAAACAAAAAGGGGGAGGATACGCAAAAAAAAAAAATATGCAAGGTACAAATCAAATCTTGTGATATTCACACCCTAAGAAAAGAAAAGATACTACCTATCCACTACGCAAGAATGTTATGAAAATGGAACATTCAAAAGATACAAGTCTTAATTTTTAAAAAATAACAGTTAATATAAAATCTCAGTGGGTATGGTGGTGTGTGCCTGTAATCCTTGAGCCCATGGGTTCGAGACAATCCCAGCAATAAAGCGAGACCTAGTCTCTAACAATTCAGCCAGGTGTGGTGGCGTGCACCTGTAGTCCCAATTACCTGGGAGGCTGAGTCTAGGGATCACTTGAGTCCATGGGTTTGAGACAACCCTGGACAACACAGAGAGACCTAGTCTCTTTAAAAAACAACAACAAAAAATCCCAAAAAACTCAACAGGAAGATTAAAAGAGAAAAAAACTAGAAAATTAAATAAATGGAAATGGGGAACAAGAAAATTAAAGTATTCCAAAAATACATAGAATGTCTTATTAAACAGTTCCTGAAAATGAATACAAAAAACAGATAACCTTACCAAAACCACAATGCAAATTTGTAAATAAAAACTTCAACAAATCACTTAACTTTTGGACACACCTTAATCCCCACCAAAATAATGACAAAGAATTTGCTTTTAGGCATATAAACAGATGAATGAGAAGAAAAATACTACTAAAAAGTTGTTTTAGAAAGTGATGGGTTCAAACTAGCCCCACTCAAAAAGAGAAGTCAGGAGATTTTGCTTTGTAAGGGGTTAAGATTGTCTTTGGCTTACCTAGATGATTCAGCAACTTCCCCCACCATGTAAGTTTCCATTCTGCTTCTTTCAGTTCCTCATATTTGAATATGAAGGGCAAAATGGACCAAGAGATCTAAAAAGTCTTTAACATGAAAGACAGCAATCAAATTAACCAAATGAAAGCAACCGAGAGTTGGCAGAAAGAAAAACTTAAAAACAACCCCCCCCCCCCAAATATCAGCATCTCAAATATACAGAAGTTAATGTAGTCATAAAACAAGTAGGATTTCCTAGTAGGAGGAAGGGAGAAATAGAAGAGAACAAGCTACTGAAGTTTAAAAATTAAAGCAGACATTTAAAAAAAGAAAAACTCAACAGGGTCTGAGAGGTTGAGAAAATTGTTGAGAAACTTTAAAAAGTTAATCATAAACATAAATGAGACATAAAGAACCAGTTTGAACAAGCATTCAAGGAACATGGAAAATGGTAAACAGAAATCATAATAAAATAACAAGAAAATCAGTTTCCAGATTGTGAAGTACCACCATACTATATGAAAATTGATGTAACAAGGCACATCATGATAAAATTTTGACATGTTAAGGATCCTAGAGAGGAAAAAAAAGATGTAAAAAGGTCACTTAACTCTCAAGTAGAAAATAATAAATAGAATAAAAATATTTTTAGATGCATAGGCCACAAAATATGCACTACTTTTGTGAAGAGAATACTGAGAATACATTTCACTAAAATAAGTAAACAATGAAGCAGCAGACATGAAATATTAAAAAGAGTTCCAATTCAAGAGCAAAAAATCGTGGATGGAATCTCAGCAGAGCTCTAAGTAGCCCAGGGGGATTTGGGAAACAGGAATTCAGAGTCAGCTGGTGCTAGAACAGTCTGAAGAATATTAAAAAAAAAAAAGCAAACTATACATGAAAAGCCTAAAATCAATCCTTAAAAGATTACTCCATTGCCCTTTAGGTATTTCATCTCTGTCCAAGTACGATCCCATCAACGTTGGCCTCTGCAAAGAGTCATGTGAAGGTGGCCTCCAGAGTCTACCTATCTGTGTACCTCAGTGTGAATTGCTTACTTGGTACAGTGACTGAGACATAGAATTTTCATATAGGAATTGTATTTAGGTTTAAATTTCAATTCTATTCATCCTTGAAAGAGAGATAACTAAGACTCTAACAGGTTATTAAATGATTTGTGAGTAAAAATGAAAAAGATGCAAAGAGAACCCCTAAAATTGGTGATCCCAGGAGGATAACTGCATTCTTTGGAAGAATTAAATAATACAGATCAAGGCTCTAAAGATGCAGAGAACTCTCTTTCTAAGAAGATGATTTTGACATACATATCTCATTTCTATATTTTTATAGATTTATATATCAAAAAAGATTAATGGTCAATTAAGAACATACAAAAAAGAAAATGCAAATGAAATTTCAAGAATTTTATCTATGAATGCTTACATATTGTACTATAAACTCTATTACTCAAAAAACTCAGGTATTACTACATTTAGAAGATGAATGAGATATATCAGTGAGAGTCCAGGCAAATGTGTTCATGTCCCCATTTCCAAAATAAAATGGCAATAAAGCCTAAAACTAAATTCAAGCCATGGCAGTACCACACAGGACCCCAATCTACCCCAGATTGAGGTCTGAGACCCCTCTCCTTAAACTGGGGGGCTAGCCAGACAGGAGGTTCAAGGGCAAGTCATAGCTCATAGCAACACTTGCCACAGCAGAAGAGTATCCAGAAGGAGCTTCAGGAAAGCTTCACATTCAAGCTCCTCCTGACACAACATTTACCTGGGAACCATGCCCATTCACTTCAGGCACCAGCAGTCACAAGCCCATTTAGAAACTTTGAGAACATCCACCTCCAATTCTCGTAGCCCAAAACAACTGCACAGGAGTTGTCAGAGGCTGCCAGCTGAGACAGAACAAAACTTATGCTGTATAATATAAAAAAAACTTCATTTTGATAGGGTGTGCTCCCCCCCCCCTGTTTAAGATTGCAGATTTTAAGGACAGGTAATGTTAAAATGGGAGAATGACCTTAGCTGGAATTTTCCTTCAGGGGGATGCAGGGGGAAGAAAGAAGTGAAATAGTTAAGGTGAAACAGATTTCCTGGAAGGCAGGAAATGAGGGTATATAAAGGGTGTGCAAACA